>RJWJ010004632.1:0-74312 GCA_004363605.1 Indri indri
AAAAAAAAAGAACAGGAAGTATGGTATGAGCTAGTATGATCCCATTTATGTAGAATGTAACTTCTATATATTTGTAAGAAATCTGGAAGGTATAAACTAATTTTATAGCAGCATTCATCTAGGAGATAATATTTAGTGAGGAAAGACTTTCATTTTCCAATATACACAATTTTTATTTTACTTTAATTATTAGTAATTAGTATGTCCTTCTTTTCTAATAAAAATATAGATATTTTTAATAGAATTCATTATAGGAATTTAATCTAGCAGCTGAGCAATATTAGCATGATAAGGGTGCTGTTATTAGCCAGGAACAAAAATTCTATGTAACTTCCTGGGTATGGAAGAGAGGGACTGGATATGTACTGTTTAGTGTTATGTCCTTAACACACTACCTAGAACAAAGTAAGTGTTCAATAAATATTAATTAAGTGCATAAGTAATTAAAACCTTTATCATGATTGACAGATAGACAGGAAAGATAAAAAAACAGATCACATTACGAACAGGATACTGTTAATTTATTATGAAAAATTGAGTTGGATACAATAGTGGTAATGGTTGAAATTTTCTCAGGAAATTACTCAAGCTGTACCTAAGTATTATTTTAACAATGTTTTTATATATTGAATTATTTTTAAATAGGTATCAGTATTAGTAATCAGAATATAGTTTATATGATAATATATACAGCTTAATGAATTTAATAAAAATTATATAAAAATGACTATCTCATATATATAACTAGAATAAATAAAGCTATGGCAGGGGTTCGGCATCACTTTTCTCTCCAGTGATATGTATTATGATACATTCTTTGACAATATGTTCCTAGGTATGTCATAATCACTCATATGTACTAATAAAAAAATTTTAAACTTCCCTGGAGAAATTTGCCTTTTAGTAAGATTATTTGGAAACCTCCAAAGCCTCTAAGAAATAATAATTTTCTAATGGTGAGCACACAGGCATGGTATTAAATAGCAGGACATACATTTTGGAAAGGGAATCTGATAATGATTTTCAAATACCACGATGAAGCCAGTTGCCTTCTGATATACTATACTTCCAAAGTTGGAAATAATATCACATTTCTTGGGCCTTCTGAAAAGAGAATCATACATATTTCACATAAGTAAATTCAAGGCTTGAGGCAAAGGATCCAGCAAAGCAGTAACAAGGGGAAGTGAACCGAGTGAATGGTAACGAGTGCATTTTCAAGAGTTTAGGGCTTCCTCTTAGGGAGGCAAGGATGTTTCAACATTTCTAAATCAGTAAATGTGATTCAACACACAAACAGAAGCAAAGCCAAGGACCATATGATCATCTCAATAGATGCAGAAAAAGCATTTGACAAAATCCAGTACCCTTGTGTGATAAAAACCCTCAATAAATTAGGCATAGAAGAAACATAACTCAAGATTATAAAAGCCATATATATGACAGACCCACAATCAACATCATACTAAATGGGGGAAGTTGAAAGTATTTCCACTAAGAACTAGAATAAGACAAAGGTACACACTGTCACGACTTCTATTCAACATAGTGCTGGAAATCTTAGCCAGAGCAATCAGGCAAGAGAAAGAAATAAAGGCTATCCAAATTGGGAAAGAGGAGATTAAACTATCACTTCTTGCTGATTATATGATCTTATATCTAGGAAACTCTAAAGACTCCTCCAAGAGACTACTGGAATTGATAAATAAATTCAGCAAAGTCTCAGGTTACAAAATCAATGTACACAAATCAGTAGCATTCCTATACCCCAATAACAGTCAAACTGAGAGCCTTTGAGTCAAATCAAAAGCTAAATAGCATTCACAATAGCTACAAAGGAAATAAAATACCTAGGAATATACCAAGGAAATGAAAGATCTCTACCAAGAGAACTACAAAACACTGAGGAAAGAAATCACAGATGACACAAACAAAAAAAAACATATCATGCTCATGGATTAGCAGAATCAACATTGTTAAAATGTCTACACCACCTAAAGTGATTTACAGATTGAATGCAATCCCCATTAAAATACCAATATCATGTTTTGCAGATCTAGAAAAAATTCTACACTTTGTATGGAATGAAAAAAGATACTGGATAGCCAAGGCAACCTTTAGCAAAAAACACAAATTTTTTCTAGAATTCTTATGGAGGAAGGAAATTACAGATGATGCAAACAAATGGAAAAATCATATCATGCTCATGGATCAGTAGAATCAACATTATTAAAATGTCCATACTCTCAAAGTGATTTATAGATTCAATGTAATCCCAATCAAAATACCAACATCATATTTCACAGACCTAGAAAAAATAATTTTCCACTTCTTTTGAGGGAAATAATAATTTTTAATAAGACATATAAAACACATCTTAGTTTACTGATTCCTTGTCACCCTCTTCTGGGTGTCATGGGAATTGGATTATTTACTTTATATTCCCTGGCCTAAGAATTATATTATTTTTTATCCAGAGTTTCTTTCTTCATCCAATGTAGACATAAAGATAATTTTACAATTTTTTTCCCCTTAATCTTTCTCCTACATTACAACCATTTCTTCTTGTTGTCTTAAGATTGGTTACTGTCAACAGAAATATCATTCAGTTCATTTTCAATCCCATTAGCACCTACAAGGAAAATACATTCATACAAATAGGAGATCATGCAAAGAGGTGATTTTATAAGGGATTGAAATAAATTGGAACTTTATGTTAGGACCCCTCAACTTAGTGGGATCCTAAGCAAACTGAAAGAAGAACAAGGATTTTGAGGTATATAGGAACAAAGCCAGAAAGACAGAGCCTGAGGAAGATAACCAATCAGAATAGTAAAGAATGGGAAATGGAAGTGTTCTCCTCCTCTGCTTGGATTCTTATGATCTGTAGTCCTAATATTGCATATTGCACTTGTTACTGACATTAGTAAAGACTGAAAATTTGGACTGGAGTTCAGGAAACAAAGCTTTGCTATAACAAGAAAGGAATCAGAAAAAATATTATACATCACAGCATCTGGGGGAGGAGAATTTGAGGAAACACTTGGCTGAATCAGCTATTTGTAAAGGTAGCTTTATTTTTAAGATATGCACATAAATTAATCACAAAGAAAAGATTATCTATGCACAAACAGATTAAAACTACAAATTTTAATTGGTGTTTAAGTTACTAGCATCATATGCAATATAATAGAATAAACTAACTAGTGTTTGACTTCAAAGTAATAGCCCAGCCAGGATGTTAAATAAGGTAACACATGCAAGACAGAGCGACTGTCATACAGTAGGCAATTAATCAGTGTGAACTAAGATTTTTTCTGGCCATATAAAAAATTTTGGTAATTGTGTTTCTAAATAAAAACAATTTTTAAAATACGAACATATCTTTCACTGTACAATTACTTCATGTAAAGATGAATCTTAATGTGGGTCACTATTTTGCATTATTACCATATAATTGCTTTATCATGATAATCTCATTCCCCATCATTTCCCATATCCTAGACCAAATCTTAGACCAAACCATTCATGTCTCAGAAGAAAGACATGCAATATATTTTAAGATGATTTCTATCAAAAAAACCTTTAAAATAAGTCAAGAAACCAGAAATTTCTCGATTATTTAGAAATATTAACTTTTCATACTACTTTCATTCTCTAGCCATGTTAAAGTAGTAGTTAGCATATTTGATTGAAATGTCAATACCAGCTCACATAAGGATATGAATAACTATAATAATTTGCCATTATAATGGACCATGAACTATCTGCCATAATAAACCAAGCAATTACATGGATCAGACATTTCTCTAGAGCTTAGTTTATAAGGTTTTTTGACTTCAGGAAGTATAATTTGTTCATCTTTGTATCCCTAGGACTTGTAGCACAGTTGCTGGCACATGACACTGTAGGTGATCAATAAACACATAAAATAGATAATGGTTCTTCATTTGGAACAGTGCTGGAATGAGATGCAATTGCTATTACCTCCATGCGATATCATTGATCACTCTCCTTGCCACCCTATGACCCCAGAAAGGAGAAAAATATTCAACAAAAAAATGATAAACATACAGTTACATTGGATAATTTTAGAAGATAAACAGCAGTTAGTAAAGAGAAGGATATTTGGCAATGATATGTCCAGGCAATGCCACGAAGAGTAAAAGAAAAAAAGCAATCAGAAATATAAAGAAAGATGAAAGGAAAGGGAGATATATCAATAGTAGGTACTAGAATGAGTGATAGTTTCTACATATTACAAGTTTAGGCAACAGAAATTAGTGGAGGATTAAGGAGTAAAATAGTGCACTTTGGATAAACCAGAGAAAGGAGTTACTAGAATACAGGTGAAAGGGAAAATGTGAGAGCATTCAGAAAAGTTAAAGTTCTGATACATATTATTTATCAAAATATTGCAAGTGGCCTGAAGATCTTTTTTAATGAGTTAAATATGGAAAAGTCACTTTTATAAGAAGAAAATTTACCATTTTGTGGCTATTTCTAAAAACTGAATAATCATAACTATTTGTGAAAATATTCATTTTTGCAAATAGAATCCATGAGTGCTTTTGCACTATTTTTGACATTAACCAGAAATTCCCCCACAAAGATTCAAAGATCTAATATTATCACAGATAACCTTCATTATTCTCAAAGAACTTATAGTATAGATGTTCTGAGTTAAATTGTGTATATTATACTGTTATATGTCCTCCCTTCATAAATAAAAGCATCTAGAATTTTAGATCAAGATTATTTTATCTTGAAAGTTTGAAAAAAATAAAAATAAAATGAAAGTTTCATAAAGAAGTCTGGAAACATTTCTATTTGACACAGGATATAAAACCTACACTGATTAGAATAGAAATGAGAAAAGCCAGACTCTCTAAGAGCCTATATGTCTTCTGGCTTACTAATTTCAGGACACTATTGGACAAATTATTTTATAAAAAGTGATTTGGTGAATTGAATTTTTTTCCCAGCTCTCCTATGGTTTGGGAAGAAATCTAGAAATCAGAGCGAAGTAGCTAGGCATAGCAATTTTCATTGCCTGTTAATAAAAGACAATTTTTAGCAATGCCCAGGGCAGGGAAAGGCATATACTCTTGTGTTATAACAAGGCCAGAGTTATTAGTTATTTGCTTGTTACAAATAAGGTCAAAGTTATGTTAATAGAAGGAATATGAATTTCTCCTGGAGACCAGATGGGGACCTTTAGAAATAAATGAATCATCACAGTGAGAGGCGTGTTTGCTTTCAGATACTTTTGGTGAAAATAAGGTACAGTCTGGAGTGACAGCCTTTACCCCACTCCATCATCTATTTCCTCTCTCCACTGAGAAATAAAAGTTGTTTTTCTATTCCTGTAACACAGCCAGAAGACATAGAAACCCTGAAATATCCCTTCTTCCCCCTTCAAGACCAGTGGAAAAACATCCCAGCAGGGGAAAAAGCTGAGATCTTGCAGCAGATGCTTTAGGCTGCAAAACTGGAAAGACACAAAGAACGATTAGCAACAGAGGTGTTGGGAAATCCTTTTTATTTGTATATATGGGTAGTGAGAGGTTGCAGACAAAAGGGAAAGTGTTTAAAGAGAGAGGACTGAAGGAAAGGGTCAGAAAATGGAGAAATTGAAGTATGAGATGTTCGTGTGGGACACCCGCCTATTCCACATACAAGACCTGCTCCAAGTTATCCATCCTGATGTGCAAATCTTGTACAGGTAGGTTTGAGTAAACTACCTGAAGCCTAAAGTAAATTTCCCTTAATATTCTGTGTATTCCCTTCGGTAACAGGAGCTTACAGTAGAATCTAGAGTAGAAAAGGGTGTAGCCACATCCCCAAGCCATGGTCATCAGCAGACTTTGGCCACATCCCAGATGTGGTGTATTGGCAACGAGCAGGATTTCCCCACAACTGAGGCCAAGTTGGGTAGCTTAGATCTCTTTAGTCTCATTGTTTTCCTAAAAAATGGCTTGAGGTGACAGAGGAGTAAGATGGGCAAGAAAAGGAAAGGAACTCCATATGGATTACAACAAAAATGCTATTTCTCTTGAAATACTGCTACCACCACCATCAGATTCCTGATGTGTAAAAGAGGAATCATCAGGAGGATTTCTTCCCTAGTTATGGCCCTCAGAACATCACAATGACAGTTTTGCAAATGGGATGATGATCCACATTGAGATAAATAGCAATAGTGTTACAATACCTGAAATAAGAATGATTCATCAGCATTAAGGGCAAAAAAGAAATATAAATGTATATGTTGAGAAAAAGAAAGACAAAAGGGATGCTTGCCTACAATATTCTCCAGGTTTTCAGAAGGCTACAGTAGATTTTCAGCACAACTTTCACGTTGTTTCTGTGTATTTTTAATATTCCGTAAGAGACTATGCCCAGCATCAGTTACTCCAAGGAAAAACCTTGAATGACATATTTTAGCACAGTGCACACTTTTTAATATCCAATAAATAAAAAACCTAGGAGAAAAAAAAGAATATGAAATAGACAAGACATGAAAGAGACATAAAAGAGACTCACAAATTAAGAAATATGAGCAATCAATTTTATAAAATTCCACTCAAGTTAGCAGAGATGTAAGTGCATATCAGAGAGGATACAAGTGTTGTTTATAATTTTTAGGCAAAATAATAAAATGCTAATAAAACTTAGTCACTCATATAATATATAGAATATATAAAAATGTACATAAAATACATAGCATATATATGCATACATTTGTATGTGTATGTATATAAACAAATATAATTTGGAACCGTATTTTAATATCTCAGGACAGAGAAATAATTACAAGCAAAAGCTCAGCTTTAAGGTTTCTCTGAACATTTAAGTTAATCATGAGATCAAGCAGGGTTTAATGAATAGCACGCCTAGGGCTATAACTCTATATAGAATCTATTTCTCTCTGAAGAAAACAGATGAGGGAGATTGAAAGTAAAGTGCAAGGTTTTTTTTTTTTTTTAAAGGCTTATCGTTTTTAAAAAAACCTAAGATTGATTTTTATTGCTTGAATTTCTGCTACCGTAGAAACGCAATTTGAAAATAAACAGAAATTTTGACCAAAAATATTTTTTAAATGTTTTATGCATTTATTTCTGATTAAGATTGGAGGATATTTATAACAAAATACACATATTTTAGGATATTTCAAAGTAAAGTCATAATGAAGAATCACGAAGCTATATTGCAGGATAATTATCAAAAAATCTAGAAAAGATAAGCAATGTGTTAAAACTTTAATGCATATGTGTGTGTTTTCATTATAGAATAATGTGACAAATGAGTAAGAGTGAGGGGGCAAGGATATTTCTCATCCGTTTTTAGCAAATTTGCTGTATCAATGATATATACACATTTTCAAAATAATACAGGGAATGAATTTATTAGTATCAATGTAAGTGATAAGAAAAAAGTCACTAAATAAGCTGATGGACTGTTACTTACATATAATTAGAAAAGTAAACAAGCAAAAAACATGATTTCCTCTATTAGAATTGCAAAAATTAACATCCAAGAGAACATGCATTCTATTATTGTTAGTTTTACTACCTATGAAGAGATATACCCATAAAATAGGTTTTTTGTTTTGTTTTGTTTTGTTATATAAAGGCTTTTACTTATCAGTTTACCATTTTGGAATGTGATGTCACCCCTCAATTGCAGCTGATTTTCAATTCTTAAAGAAAAATCTTCAATTTTTTTTTTTTATTCCAGCGTATTGTGAGGGTACAAACATTACGGTTACACTTTATGTCTTTGCCTCACCCAAGTGCGGGTTAAAGGCATGCCCTTCCCCCCCTACAGTGCTCCCTGTGTCCTTTAGTTGTGGATTTACCTCCCCTTCTCCTTAATCCCTAGAGAGTATTTCTGCCATGTGATCACCCTAGTGTTGATCAGTTAGTGCCAATTTGATGGTGAGTACAAGTGGAGCCCGTTCTTCTGCTCTTGTGGTGCTTCGGTATGGATAATGGGCTTAAGTTTAATCCAGGAAAGTATAAAAGGTGCTAGATCACTATTGTTTCTTATGATTGAGTAATATTCCATTGTAAACATATACCAAATTTTACTAATCCACTCATGGATTGATGGGCACTTGGGTTGTTTCCACATCCTTGCAATAGTGAATTGCATAAACATTTCGGTGCAGATGTCTTCATTGTAGAATGTTTTGTGCTCTTTTTGGGTAGATGCCTAATTGTGCTATTGCTGGATCGAATGGAATTTCTATTTTTAGCTCTCTGAGGTATCTCCAAATTCTTTTCTACAGAGGTTGCACTAATTTGCAGTCCCACCGGCAGTGTAAGAGTGTTCTTGTCTCTCCACATCCTAACCAGCATTTGTTGTTTTGGGATTTTTTGATAGAGGCCAATCTCACTGGGGTTAGGTGATATCTCATTGTGGTTTTGATTTGCATTTCTCTAATGATTAGAGATGTGGAGCATTTTTTTATATGTTTGCTGGCCATTATTCTGTCTTCTTTTGAAAAGTTTCTGTTCATTTCCTTTGCCCATTTGTTGATGGGGTTGTTTGATTTTTTCTTGTTGATTTTTTTGAGTTCTAGATAGATTCCGGTTATCAGCCCTTTATCAGATGTGTAGAGAGCAAATATTTTTTCCCATTCTGTGGGCTGTCTATTCACTCTAATGATAGTTTCCTTGGCGGTGCAGAAGCTTTTTAATTTGATTAGATCCCACTTATTTATTTTTGTTGCTGCAGCAATTGCTTTGCGGTTCTTCTTCAAGAATTCCTTGCCTAGGCCGATGTCTGAAAGGGTCTTCCCAACACCTTCATTTAGAATTCTTAAGGTTTCATGCCTTAGGTTTAAGTCTGTTATCCATCTTGAATTGATTTTTGTGAGAGGTGAGAGGTGGGTGACCAAAAATATTTTAAAATATAGATACCATAAAAAATAAGGAAGCAGTACACTATGCTCAATTTAACACTGTACTCTGCTATTTAAAATAAAATTTTATTATCTTAGAAAAGGTGATTTTTTTCAGGGCTGTGATACATACATAGTAACTTCTGAGCTGTGTCCATACTCCTTCTGACTTGTGAAGGGCAAGGTTTACAAACAGAACAAGGCAGGAGAAGTAATACCAATAAAAGCAGGAAAAAAAACTGTGGAACAGTCTCATAACCTGATGCTTCCCTTATTTTTCCCATATACAAGATTATTCTAGTAAAAGAAGATTCAATTTCTACCATATAATTAAGGCAGAAACAAAAAGACCTGAAAATCTGGATTTATTCCTTTTAAAAAAACTCTCTTTTTCTTATTTTTCCTTTTTTCCTCCTAAAACATTTATCCTGGAAATATGTTTACTCTCCTTATCCTAGTATTTCTATTCTTTGCTCCTTTCTTAATTCGTTCTCTTTTTCCATCTTTAAAAAGTGACTTCATACTTTCTTCATAGTCCCTTTTTAGATGCACTGTTAACAAAATTGTCAGATGAAAAGAGAAAGTCAGAAGACAGTGGATAATATTATATTTCTACTAAATGAGACATCCTTTATAAAAATAGGGAAACAAGAAACTAAAAACACTTTTTTTTATAAATATTCTCAACTTTATCAAGTAATCAATGAAGAAACTAATCATAAAATATAAAATCGGAGAAAGCTAGTTCACATTACTAAACAGATTTTTCCATCAATAATATTTATCAAAGATTTACTTCATATCATATAGACCTATTCCCGTACTAGAGGAGAATGTCTTCTATACGAAAAAGAAGAATAACAACTGTATTTGCTCAGTGAGCCATTATCCTTTTCTAAAGTGAGAGTCTCATTTATAAATAATTCAAATAATGTAGAAAGTTATAGGAAAGTTTTTAAATCTCCTCAGATTCCAGATTTTGCCATCAATATTAAGTGAATATACTTTCAGGCATATTTCAATGCATTTATGTAATAAGATAATCTTATTTAAGATGAGAACATCACATTACTTTTAAATAAAAAGTATTGAATTGTTTATAAATGAGCATGTATTGTTTTTATAAAACCAATAAAGACATTATCCAAAAAAATACTAATATATACAACAATGTGAATATACTTATTAACACTATTGAACTGTACACTTTCATGGTAAATTTTATGTTATGTGTTTTTTGCCACAATTAAAAATCAAAAGAATTAAAAATTCACACACAAAAAATAAAGTGACAGGCTCTTGTTAATAGTACGGTCCCTTCTTTTTTTTGTTTAACTGTGGGGTATGATGGGTATGAGGGCTCGTGGCTGCTCGAATCCCTAGATGTCGTTGGGGGAAATGTTGGGAGAGTTGTTTGAGAGATCATGGAGGCATAAAAGGCTAGAGGTGGGGAGATGGCAGACTTTAATAAAATAATGTAATACATAATAAAATACTAATTTTTTTCTGAAACAGAAGCAGATTGGATATGTGAGGCATGGTCCAAAACTGCATGGATACCAAAGTTTTGTTTAAAAAATTAACTCACAAAAATGCACACACACAAGTATACACCATTACACATGTGATGGATGGACATCATTATTTTCGTAGCTTACGAGCCATTTATATTTCTCTTCCTTTTTTTTCACTCCTTTTCTCTTTGCTTTTCAGCTTTCTTCTAACATATCTTTAATCTCACTGATTCTTTCCAGTCTACTGATAAGCACATTAAAGATATTCATCATTTCTGTTAAAGTGTTTTTGATGTCTAGCATTTCCTTTTAATTCTCATAGTTTTCATCTAGTGTCCTTGTTTGGGCTTCCTGCATTGTCTTTAGGTTTCCCTAGAGATTCCTTTCTAAATAAGGTCTGAGGCTGGCAGTTTTTTCAACTGTAATCCCCTTTATTTTTATAGGGCCCCTATTGATGTGGTGGTAGGTGGGAAGCTTTTTATATTTCTACAATTTGGTTTCAATCTTTTATTAAGCGTGTGTCCCTGGGCTGCAACCTTTACAAGTACTTCCTAGCTTTTCATTTTTCCACTCCATTAGGCTAGAAGTGGCTAGAGTTAGGTATTTTCCTTCTTCCAGGTCAGTTAGGCTCTGGTAAAACCCAAGTTGGTTAGAGTCTAGTAAAATAGTCTCCCTTGAGACTTTTGCCTTTTGCTAAGGAAAACAGAGTCCTCTGAGTTTATTTCAAAATGGCTACTTTTCCCTTCTCCCTGCTAGAAGTATGGAGAGAATTTTTCTCTAATTTTATCTCCCTAAGATCTGCTAGAGCTCTCGGGGTGAAACTCAGGAAAGTGTGGGGCCCTCCTAAATCTGGCTCCTAGAAGTCTTTATCTCTCAAGCTAGTCTGTGCTCAATCTCCAGCCATTTCTCAGTTACCCTTTAATTGTCCCTACCAGGCTCCAGCAATGCCTTCTGTGCTAAGTAAACTATGATTCTCTCTTTGCCTGGCTCTCCAGTTTTGGAAGCAACAGTTTTCCCTCTGGCTCCAATTCTCTGATGAATCTACAAAAAGTCATTGATTTCCAGTTTGGTCAGGGTCTTTCTTGTTGCAACAATGGCAGTGATGATTTCCAAGCTCTTTATATGCTTATGTGCCAGACCACCTACCTGGCTTTATAAATCCTACTTTAAGGAATTGTTCACCCTAATTTGCTCATGAAAACTTAATTCTTGAATCATTAAAAAATTGATTATTCAAGGAAGTAATCTAATCCATATAACCAATTTGTTTATCCTACTTTCCCTATTCTGAAAATTTGTAGATTTTATTATCCTGACCTGCTGAGATACAGAGCGGGTTCTGCTTACCTTCACAACACATATCCCAACTCCTAGTTCTATTCAAAAAGAACTATTTGTGGCTTGAGACATACTTGGTGTCCACTAGTATATGAATACCTTGATTGGTAAGAACTAAAAAGAGATTATTACAAATGTGATTAGCAAATCTGTTTTTACTATTGCTGATGAAAGGCAGAATACTCACTGCTGATCGAAAGGCTGCCTTTGCCTGTGGAAAATTATAAAAGGAAACAGCAAATTATTAGTAGCTGAAAAGAAGGCTATTTTTTGGTTTGTACGCTATTTCCTAAAAATACTTTTTACCTAATTTGGCAAAAGTTTTGGTGGAAAGTGCCGAATTACTGCATACCAAAAGGTAAATAAGGAACCTTGAGATAACTAATGAATAGGAAACGATAAAAAGTAAATGTTTTATAATAAACTCAACCTTGAAAAATGACCCTGTTGAAGATAGTTTGTTGTAACGTAATCGTGATGAATCAAGATAGTCAAACTAAAGAATTTTTTGGTGGTGGTGGTTGTTTTAAGTCACATATTATATAATGAATCTGGCACCATTCACACAGCCAAAACAGATTATTTGTACTTTTAAAATATTGTTATCAACCAGACTAAGTCACTACATTTTCACATATCCATTTGAGCCAAAGCTTTAACTATTTTTTAAACAAAATGACATAAGATAATTACACTAAACTGCATGAGTTCTCAATATTTTTCCTTAGCAGAAAGAAAATGTCCTAGTGGAGAAAATGACATAAAGGAAAAATACAAGCTAATACTTTAAGGGAGGTAGGGACTAATGATGTGTGAAATTTTAATAGAGTTCAATATGCCTACTATGTTGTACTCCATTTGTTAAGAAATGGTAGAAGCAGTTCTCTGGGAAATGTGAATAAGGGTGATTAGCAATAATAATGGTTTGCTAGCTGATAAATTTGCAGATTAAGCAACCTCTGCCATGGAGGTTAGTAATACATCAAAGATATTGCTGAAAAGAGAATGAAGTAAGCATTTTATTTTTGTATCAAGAAAACTGGAGTCTTTACCAAAGTGCGTGGCAGCGTAAGTCTTGCTTTTCTCATTTTTCAATTTAATGGGCATTAAGAATTCTACCTAGTACTGAAAATTTTATGGCATTTCATTCAATCATGCAGTGTTCTATAGTTATATTCAAATAGTCCACTACTTTGCTCTTGTTAAAGCGCACATCAGGAAATGCAACAAACTATTTTATACTCAGATCAGTTTTAAAATAAAAATAATAAGTAATGTACGCAAGTTTCTCCATTGGAATTGTATTTTTGCCATTTTTGTAATGAAATTAAATAACTAGAGGTAAATTTTCAAAATGACCATTAAGTTTCCTACATTTGAATTTTCATTTATCAGACAAATGCTTTTAGGAAAAGGCCTTTGAAAGTTTCATAACGAAACCCTAGAATGCCAGGTATTCTGATTAGCCAATTTAATAGATAGAGATCTAGGTGTGGACCAGCCACATGATTGTTATTTAATAATATTGAGAATTCAAGAAAGTCTCTGAGAAAAGAACATAAATCCTGGAGTGAGTCCACTGTGTCTGTGGTTGAAACATAACTATATAGTTTTGTGAGTACATCATAATGCTTTGCTTCATGGCATCTTTTAATGAAAGCCAAAACCACTCAACTTATATAATTCCTTTTCAATCACAATTACTATTTAATCTAAGCTCATTGTATGGCAGCTGCTGTCAGTAGTTCCATGAATACACAGTGTTAGTAACAACTTTCAGTACTAGCCAATTTGGCTAAAATAAAAATTTCACTAAAACCTTCACATAGGCTATACTTAGAAGACATAGGGGTATGTTATTTTACAGATCCTATTTCAAAAAACACAAGCAGAACTATTCTGAGGAGAGGAATGACTATACTATGGCCATAACTTGACTAAGGCTGTGGTCCAAAGTGCCAAGTGGAATCTAACTCAGGATTGTTGATAGTGCCTGAGCCAGAACCACTCTGAATTAGGGCCACCTTAGGCAGTTTTCCGGCCTGAATATGTCCCCCCAAGATTTGTTTATTAAAATCTACCCCCCAAGGTGATGGGATTAAGAGGTAAAGCCTTTGGGAGATGATTAGCTCAAGAAGGCAAAATCCTTATGAATGGGATTAATGCCCTTATAAAAGAGGCCCCAGAGAGCTTGTTTGCCCATTCCACCATCTGAGCACTCAGTGAAAAGTCAGTATCCTGCAACCTGGAAGGCAGCCCTCACCAGAACCCAATCATGTTGGCACCCTGATCTTGGACTTCCCAGCCTTCCAAAGTGTGAGAAATAAATTTCTATTATTTCTAAGTTACCCAGTTCATAGTATTTTATGACAGCAGCCAGAATGGACTACGATAAGAAGCAAAAGGCTAATACCAAAGATTAGCAGACACAGAACTCTAGTCAGTTTGGAGACTTTCTTAGGAAGATAATGATCAGGGTTCATTACATAGCCCCAGAGGGGGAAAGACAAGAATCACACCTAGGCTTCAAATTTGAAGATGATGATAGTGAAGATGGAAACTCCTATACCACAGGAAATTACTAGTACATTGGTTCTCAAATTTTGCTACATATTTGAATCACATAGTATTATCTACATAAAAGTGAGGGGAAATTATCTTCCAAAAGATGGCAAGCATTTTCCTTTAGGATAGAGAGCTAGAGTTCTCCAAATAGGTCTTAGAGCAGCTGATATTAAGGCACCATGCCTTGTACCTTTAATTTTCTCTACCTAAAAAGAGAATCTCGCAGGCATAAATGCTTCTTTTCCCTAACCCTTTAAGTTCTGGCCTCACATCTAGGATAATAAGAGTGTTCCTAAAGGGAAAGGAAAAGGAGACTTGCAGATTTATAGAGAAGTCAATCAGAAGCATCTGGTTTCCATTCCTGAGATATGGATTTTGCCTGTGTAAATTAAAAGTTTTATTAGTGGCCCCAAAGTGTGATCCTAGACCAGAAGCTTCAGGATCACCTGAGGATAATATTAGAAATCTAAATTCTCAGACCTACTGAATAAGTTTCTCTGGGGGTGGGGGGCATGCAAACCTGCATTTTAACAAACTCTCCAGATGATTTTGATACATACCAAAGTTTGAGAATCATTAGTCTTTAAAATCATTCATGTAAACTATTCACCACTTTTGTCTTGAACTGGTGGGAAATCCTATAATAAATATATACATCATTAAATTTTCCAGATTGAATTATCTTTATCCTTAGTTTTTATTTAAATATAAACCATCCCCATGCTTATCTGCATATTTCACTTAAGGTCTTAAAAGTCAGAGGGAGGTGAGTGATGTCAGCAAGATGGAATACTAGGAGGTCTCAACCCTTGTCTCTCCCACAAAACGATGAATAAACAACCACGTAATGACAAAAATAGCTCTGAGAGGGCAAAAATAGCTCTGAGAGAGCCCTGTGGAGCACAAAAACTGCTTCAGAGAAAAGTATAGGAAACATTTTGACCTATGCCACCCTATCTCCCTGTCCAGCACAGCTCAGCAGAAGAGAGAGATTCCTTTGGTGTGACTTTCCCACCACAGATGAAAAGGAGAGCCGGAGGACCCAAGAACCTTTATCACCATATCAGAAACCTGAAGATTTTGCTACTGAAGATCCCCGCAGTCTTCCCTGATGCTAAGCCCAGCTGGCTGACCTGCCCAGAATCCATGCCACTGCACCATCCTGGGAATAAAGTCACTGCTGATCACCACCTCCTCTCCTGAGGACAGAGCTACTGACATGCACTGCTCTCCCCTCAGTGCCAAAGGAACCACTGTGCCCCAACCCACCCAGGGGATAAAGCTGCCAACTCTCTCCCACAACCACATGCATGTCCTAGGCCTTAGCTCTGTGCCCACTTTGTGCACACCCACACCTGGAACACTAGCGTACCACCTCAGTGAGTACACTATAGGCCAGACCCAGCACCCTGGGGAATCCGCTTGGCCATGACTTTCCACCCGGGAGGAAAAGGAAGTCAGGAGAACCAAAGCAGTCTTTACCACTGAGGACCATAACAGCCCTCAGAACTACCATGGACACCTGAAGCCTTGGGTATCACAAACCATGGCAGTCTTCACCAATGCTAACCTCAGCTGATGGAGCTCCACAGTGACAATACCTCAGCTAGAGGTGGTTCTAGCTTTGGGGACCTGCAAGCTCAAAGACAGGTCATTTGAAATCATCTAGTCAGAGGAGAAAAAAGAAACAGAATGAAAAACAGCAAAGAAAGCCTATAAGAATTAGGGATACCATGAAGCAAATAAATATATTCATTATGGAAGTCTCAGAAGAAAAGGAGAAAAAGAAAGAAACAGAAAGCTTATTTTAAAAAATGACGGAAAATTCCCAAATCTGGGGAGGAAAACAAATATCTAGATTTATGATGCCCAAGGAACCCCAAACCACCACGTCCCCCATGTGTTGCCACACCCTCACACCCTCACACCTACATATAGGTGAAGGTCTTTCCACACAGAGGCCACTCCATAAAGTCTGGAAGAGATGAATGTTCCTTCAAATATGCAGACATCAATGCAAGCCTAAAGGAAATTTTTAAAAAATCAAGGAAACATGACTCAACTGTAACATAATTTTTGAGTACCTGATACCAAAGAAATAGAGATCTACAAATTGCCTGACAAACAATTGAAAATAATCATCTTAAGGATGCTCAGTGAGCTACAAGAGAACACAGACAGTTCAATGAAATTAGGAAAACAATGCACAACCAAAAACACAAACTCAACAAAGAAACAGAAATCATAACAAAGAACAAATCAGAAATTCTGGAGCTGAAGTTTACAATAAATGAAATGAAAACATGCCATAGACAGTTTCAACAGCAGTCTCAGTCAAGTAAAAGAAAGAATCTGCAAGCTCAAAAGTAGGTCATTTAAAATCATCTAGTCAGAGAAGAAAAAAGAAAAAGAATGAAAAAGAGTGAAGAAAGCCTATAAGAATTATGGCCATGAAGCAAGTAAATATATTCATTATTGGAGTCTCAGAAGAAAAAGAGAAAAAGAAAGGAGTAGAAAGCTTATTTAAAAAATGACAGAAAACTCCCAAATCTGGAGAGCAAAATAAATATCCAGACCCATGATGCCCAAAGAACCCCAAATAGGCTAAATACCAAGAGATCTTCACCAAGGCATAACAATTACAATCGAATTGTCTAAAGTCAAAGACAAAAAGAGAATTTGGAAAGAAGTAGGAGAAAAGAAAACTGCCAAATACAAAAGAACCTCCATAACACTATCAGCAGATTTCTCAGCTGGAACCTTCTAGACCAGAAGAGAGTGAGATGATATATTTAAAGTACTGGAAAAAAACTTGCCTACCTAGTATACTATACTCAGCAAAATTATCCTTTAAAAATTAAGAAGAGATAAAATCTTTCCCAGACAAACAAAAACTGAGGGCATTTGTCACCACTAGACCTGTCTTACAATAAATGATTAGGGAAGATTTTCAAACTTAAATGAAAATGCTCTTAAAGCAACATGAAAGCATATGAAAGCATATGAAAGCATAAACCTCACAGGTGAAGATGAATAAACATATAAAGATTAATACAACACTATAAAAGTAGAATATAAATTACTTTTAACCCTGATATAAAAGATAATACAGTAGTCTCCCCTTATCTGCAGTTTTGCTTTCTGCAGTTTCAGTTACCACAGTCAATCACAGTCAGAAAATATTAAATGGAAAATTCCAGAAATAAATGATGCCTAAGTTTTAAATTGCATGCCATTCTGAGTAGCATGATGAAATCTCACACCATGACACTCGATACTGCCCAGGATGAGAATCATCCCTTTATCTAATGTATCCATACTATATATGCTGCCCACCCATGAGTCATTTATTTGCCACCTTGGTTATCATATCAACAGATCAAAAGAAGAACAAAGTTGAGTAATAAGATATTTTGAGAGAGAGTGAAAGACCAACCACATCTACATAACTATTAGAATATATTGTTATAATTGTTCTATTTTATTATTAGTGTTGGTATTCATCTGTTACTATGCATAATTTATAAATAAAGCTTTATCATAGGTATACATGTATAGGAAATACATAGTATATAGGGCTTGGTACTATCCATGGTTTTAGGCATCCATTGGAGGTCTTGGAACATATCCTCCACAGATAAGGGTGAACTACAGTAGATAAAAAAGTTAATGGATACTCAATATAAAAAGAAACAATCTCTGTCTGCAAGAACACAGTGTTATGTGAGGAGTAGAACGGTAATATTTTTATATGCATTGAATATGTTCTTAACTTAAAATAGAAGGTTATAACTATAAAATATTTTACACAAACCTCAATCTAACCACAAAACTAATAGATACACAAAAGAAAAAAAAGCAGTAAAAAACCCACAAAAATATCATCTAAAAACAAAGACTTCCTGGACATCTCAACAATTCACAGGTAGTTCAACCTTAGCAGGTCCAAAGCTGAACACCCTCTGCCTACTCCCACCCTGACATATTTCTCTTCCTGTATTACCTGTCTCTATTAATGGCATGCCACCCACCCAGACACACAAAGTAAAAGCTTCCATTGCTTTTGACTCTTTCTTCTTCATGTCCAACAGGTCATCAAAGTCCTATAAATTCTCCTTGTGAAATAGTGAAACCTCACCTTCTCTTCCAAGTCATCCCTGAACCAAGTGCCATTGCTCCCATGGCACTTGGTTCATGCTGTTAGCACAGTAGGTAATCATGACATACCTGGTGATTTCATGTGTCCATTTCTTCCACCAGATCATAGGCTCCTTGAGGGCAGGTAATGTGTCTTCTCTATTTATACTTCCTGTTTCTTGGTAGGTATTAATTTAATATCTAGCATTTATTAATTTAATATCTACCATACTACCATAGCATTAGTATGGTAGATATTAAATTAATAGTTCTTTTAAAAAAATTTCATTATGGTAGAATATAAATAAAAATAATAGAGAAAGTAATATAATGAACTTCCATGTACCCAACACCCAGCTTCAATGATTATCAACACATGATCTATTTTACTTTATTTATAATTCCTCTACCAATTCCCTCTAACACACACACACTGGACTATTTTAAATCAAATGCAAGATATCGTATCATTCCATCACAAAATACTTCAGTGCATATCGCTAAAAGATAAAAATTGTCTTCTCCTTTTTACATCATCAGCACAATAACATTATCACACTTAAGAGTATTTAGCTAAAATTCCTTAATACGAACAAATACCCACTCTGGATTCAGAATTCCCTAGATGTCTCCGAATTTTTTTTTCTTTTTTACAGTTTATTTATTTCAAGAAGGATTTTTTTGGTATGATATGTAAAATTTATATGATATTCACATTTCAGTCTCCATAATTGAAGTGTTGTTGGAACACAAGCATTTCACTTGTTTTCATATTATCTGTGGCTGCTTCTCCAATACAATAGTAGAATAGAGTGAGTAGTGCTGACAGAGATCATATGGCCCACAAAACCTGAAATATTTACTATCTGATGTTTTACAGAAAAAGTTTGTTGACCCCTGGTATAAATAATTTCTATTTTGGTAACCTGATCATCTGCTTAGTGATCAGCATTATTTTTCCATGTCAATAAATCTCTCTTTTTTTTTTGCAAAAAAAAAAAAAAAAAAAAAAAAAAAAAAAAAAAAAAAAAAAAAAAAAAAAAAAAAAAAAAAAAAAAAAAAAAAAAAAAAAAAAAAAAAAAAAAAAAAAAAAAAAAAAAAAAAAAAAAAAAAAAAAAAAAAAAAAAAAAAAAAAAAAAAAAAAAAAAAAAAAAAAAAAAAAAAAGACAGCAAAAGAAGAAGAGAGGAAAAAAGCAACTAAAAAAAAAAAAAACCCAAAATAATAAAATGGCAAATAATTACCTTAAACATAAATGGATTAAACTCACCAATCAAAAGACAAGTAGCTGGATGTATGAAAAATAACAAGATCCAGTGATATACTGTCTACAAGGGACACACTTTAGAAATAAAGTCACACATAGACTAAAATCGGAGCAAAGCAAAAAGTTCTTTCATGCAAATTGTCACCAGAAAAAACAAATAGTGACTATACTTCTAACCAAATAGACTTTAATGTCTCTAGAGACAAAGAAAGTCATTATATGATAAAAGAGTCCATTCAACAGAAAGATATAACAATTATAAATACATATGCACCCAACACCAATCTCAGAGCATTTAATATATAAAGCGTATATTGATTGATCTGAGGGAAGAAATATACAGTGATACAATATTAGTAAGGGATTCCAACATTCCACTTTCAATAATGAACACAATATCCAGACAGAAAGTGAATAAAGAAACAACTGACTTGAACAACGCTATAGATCAAATGGACCTAATTGACATGTACAGAACTTTCTGCTCAACAGCAGAATACACGTTCTCAAGTGTACGTGGAACATTCTCCAGCATAGATCACATGTTAGATCACAAATCAAGTCTCAATACATTTTGGAAGATCAAAAGCACTCCAAGTATCTTTCCCAACCATGTGGAATGAAATTACAATTCAAGAATAGCAAGAAAATGGGAAAATTCACAAATATTTGGAAACTAAACAACATACTCTAACTATTGGGCCAAAGAGGAAATCAAAAGGTAATTTAAAAAGCATCTTAAGACAAATAAAAATAAAATCACAACATATCAAAGCATATGAGATATAGCAAAAGCAGTGATAAGAGAGAAGTTTTTAGTGATAAACACTTATATTAAAAAAAGAAAGACCTCGAATAAACAACTTAACTTTACACCTTAAGGAGCTAGAAAAAAAGAACAACGTAAGGCCAAAATTAGCAAAAGAAAAGAAATAATAAAGATTAGCAGAAAGAAATCAAATAGGAAAAAGACAATTAAAAAAATCAATGACACTAAGAGTTGAATTTTTTGAAAAGATAAACAAAATCAACAAACCTTTACTAGACTGAGAAAAAGAAAGAAAAGTTTCAAATAAAAAAATTAGATATGAAAGAGGTGGTATTATACTGGACGCATCAGGAATAAAAACGATCAAAAGAGATTATTATGGACAATTATATGCCAATGAACTAGAATAACTTAACTTGAAATTTGCTAAGACTGTAGCTCTTAAGCTGGTCTCATGACAAAAAGAAAAGAAAATGGTAACTGAAGTAATTGATATGTTAATTATTTTGGTTACAGTGATTTCATAATGAATATGTAAATCAAATCACCAAACTGTACACCTTAAGTATATACAATTTTCATTTGTCACATATACCTCGATAAAAGCAATTTTTTTAAAAAAGAGTGAACATTTGTTATGATTTTCACTAAAAGGAATCTCTTAAGGACCAGAATAAATATGCCACATTCCAGGAAGTTTTCTGGTCCAGGCACGAGCCTATGATTCTCTAGACTAACCCTTTTGGGTCTGTTCTCCTAGGAACAGTCTGGAGAAAAATGGTCATAGGAGGAACAATTCTTGAGTCCCAGAACCTGATTCAACCTTTGGCTCCCTCTAGAACTAGAAGCATGACTTGTGATAATTTTATGAGCTTCAACTTTCACATGTATTAAGTGAAACTAATCAAGAATAAAGTACAATGAAAGTAAAAATAAAATACTGAAAAAAATCATTTATGCAGATGGAGGAAAAAATTCTACCAAAAATAAATGAATCTGTATATTCTACTTAGTAGTATATATAGCGTATTGCTATCTTAAGATATTCTATGGCAGGCAGAATTATGCCTTCCCTCCCCTCCCCAAGTAAGGTTGTTTACATCCTAATATGTGGCCAAAGGGACATGGTAGATGTTATTAAGGTAAAGGATCTTGAGATGCAGAGATTATCCTGGATTATCCAGGTGGGCCCAATCTAATTCAGTTCTTAAAAGTGAAAAATTGTTCCCAGCTGTCAGAGGGAGACGTAACAACAGAATGGTCAAAGGATAGACCTTGCTGCTTTGAAGATGGAAGAAAGGGGCCATGAGGCAAGGAATGTGGGGCAACCTCTAGAAGTTGGAAAGGCAGTGAAGACAATTTTCCCCTAAAGCCTCTAGAAGGGAATACAACACTGCTGTATTATGTTAATTTTAATTGTTATTTTAATCAGGTTTGCACACACACTAACTTCTACCCAAGCGGGAAGCTTCATAATGACTCAGCAGCCAATTAGCAATGCTTGAATTCATGGCTTATTGTGAGAGATTCACATACAAAATCAAGCAGACAAACCTTCGCAATACAACTATTAAAGGCAGTAATTAGGGGAGTAATGAACCGCACAGATGGCTGAGAAGGCCAGCACACTGACAGATGATTCAAGTGGGCCCGGAAGTCCCTGGGATGCCAGTCAGGAGGGGAGTGGCTACTCTTCTCCAGCAGAGCCTCCTCACTACAATTGCGTAGTCATGGGGAGGCCTCAAAGTTCTCAGGGCAGAGACTCTATAAGCACCTTGGACAGCTCCTTGCTGTTTTTTTGTTTTGTTTTGTTTTGTTTTTTGGTGATTCTTTACAGGTGTATCCATTATCAGTATCTCAGCCATCTTTTGGCTTCATTTTCTGTATGTTCATTCTGGGTCTTGGCTCTTGAATGGTACTAACACAGCAAGTGTTATCACATCACCTTAGTCTATTATACATATGCTTATCACTTTGGAGAAAAACGTTAGTGTGAGCTCAATGTTCAATTTATTACACATATGCTTATCACTTTGAGGGAAAACGATTTTACTTTGACTTCACAATGCTCAGTCTAGTACATGTATGCTTATCACTTTCAGGAGTAAACAACTTCACTAAGGGCTGAATGTCACTTAACATGAGTGGACTCCATTTTGAAACATTGGGATCATAAATCATTATTATATATCATGCTGACACCTTGATTTGAGATCAATGAGATGTATGTAGGATTTCCGCCTGCTAGAAGTATGAGATAATAAATGTGTGCTATTCTAAGCCACCAAAACAGCAACAGGAAACTAATATATATCTATGTTTATGCTCTCTAAGTAACTTCAGAAGGCAAAACTGGGTGTGCCCCACCCATAAACATAAAAGGGGCACTGACATTAAACAGATCCCAGAAACAGATTAATAGTCCAAATAATGTAATTACAACACATGCCACAGGCAAGGCAATTACTAGGGGTAGGCAGTATGCATCTTTCTTTCACTGAACCAAAGATAAACTCACTTTAAGAAAATAAAGTGAAATCACAATTTGCCAATGAATCTTGACCTTTGAACTTTTCACCTTGCTTGTTGGAAAAGGATATTTGATTTTTTTTTTCACAAAAACTTTATGCTTTCTTAGCCGCCCTAGCCTCCACAAAAGAGAGAGTTATATTTACTGTAAGTTCCCCCAGGCAAAAATCAGAAATTAGTGGATATAGCAACAGAATGATGAGTCTTTTGAAAGTGTCTGAATGACTTGTTTTTGCCTAATATCTAGCAATGGTAGGGGAAATATAAGGATCAGACTGCATACTTATTGATTATTGTAGGTAAGATATTCATGTAACTGCTTCACCAACAGAAAAATATTCTACTAGTCTTGAAATAAAATTGAAATATACTGTATTGAAACTGTGTTTTGCTGAGATTGCAAACAACCAGGAACCTACAGTTAGAATTATTTTCAACATTTATAATTTTAATATTTCAAGTACAAACAGGAACTTGAACTGGGTAAATATTGCCTTATAGAGTTTTAAGTGATTTCTTTCTGATTATATGAGAATTATTCGTGATTAGCATTTTGTTATCCTATAACACCAAAGAATACTTTAAACAGATATTTCTTTTTACTTCCAAGTGGGACAAAATTTTGTTTAGATAACAATTTTGTTTCTTCATTTAAAAATATATTCAGCTTATGTTCAGGTCATATGTAATGTTTTACCATCCTTTTGTAACATAAATTAATGATATTTTAATGAAAATTAAAAAAAAGGTGTTTTTGAAGCTCTATCAAAGTATAAGAACCATTTATCACAATGATGTGTTACTCTTTTCTCTTGTCACGTAGGTTTTACTAAGGATTAGAAATGGCCCTGTTATGTTTGCTTTCCCCAAATATTTCTAACAGAAAACAGACATGATTTTGTTTGTCTTAGATCTGCTTACTTTAGGACTATTTGCTATACTATGAAAGTATTACAAATTGATCTGTATTTGGGCCTTGATATTCTAAAACTTCAATTTTCCTGTGATTGTACCAATGAAACGTTTTTTACTCTCCAGCAAAATTCTGACCCAATCATTTAAATTTCACAGTTACATAGGGAATGCCCAATGTTTATTCCCAAAATGTAAATTTTGTATTTGTAAATTGGTTGCCTTTAATCCCCATTTCCATTTAAATTAGGTTAGCCTCCTTCTAAGTCCAGCACCCTGAATTCTAATCACCTAATACTGTACTTTAAGCATATTGCCCAATGTAGGTCACAGAGTTTCATGAATGCCAAGCATCTAGCCCTGCTCTACTCTGTCCTTCCTCCCTCTGCTTGCCTCAGAGGATATGTGAGATGCTTCAGTGCTAACTATTCATGAGGTTCCCATGATCTGGGACCGGACAAAAGTCCAAATGACTTCACCAGCTCTGTTTTTGTGAACTCTGAGGTTTCCAGGAGGAGTGCCAACCTTTGCACTAGAGTCTGGCTCATGCTACCTATTTCCCTGACCTAATTCAGAGCAAGACCCCTTGACTCCTCTACCCTCTTGAATTCCTAAAATGTTGACAATTAGAAAACACAGGGAGGGTAAACATTTGTCTATTTTTACCCTTCCTAGGGAAAGTCAATGTTGGATGAAAGGAATGGTGTGACTGTGGGACCAAATGGGCAACCCTAAGGATTCACTGTGAAGGCCTAGACAGTTCCGAGGCATCTGTGGGATGAGGAAAGATATAGAGCCTATTAAAAATGGCATGGGGAAGGGATGGATTCAGCCTTGTAGTACTTCCCAACTTTTTCTGTAAAAAATTACTTAAGAAATGGACTGGGAATCAGATTGCCTGAGGCTGAATTCTAGCTCTATCACTTACTGTTTATATCTCTTCTGCAAAGTTAAATTCTCTAAACTTTGGTTATTTATATATAAAATGGACATGAGTATCTACCTATTATATAAGGTTATCAGTATTAAGGAGACAATCTAAAGACTAGCCTAGTCCTGAGCACACAGTGAACACTCAGTAACTACTAGCTATCATCATAATTATTGATGATGATGATTATAATACGGTGTCTGCTATTATGGCAATGTTGGTTGGGGTTGAAAGAAAGTCAGAGGGAAAAAGGGCAGTCTACTTTTTCTGCCCCTTCCTACTATCTTTTTTTTTTTGTTTGTTTAACCAAGGAAAGACCATGTTAGTGCAGCCCCGGGGGTTATGGAAGACACCAAATCAGGGTCTTATAGGATAGAATAGGAAGTGATAGGCTGGGTGTCAGCTGTGCAAATATAGGAAAAGGAGGCAATAGGCGTCCCTAGGAATAACAGGTGGGCTAGAAGAGAAGGTCCATGGCCTCTAGCCTGAGGAGGATTCAGCAGCAAGCACTATTTGCCTCATGTACAAATATAAACTTGGCCTTTTTGTGCTTTCCCTTTGAGAGCTGATACTATTTGTTTGTTCTTGTGCACAGACTCAAGCCCCAGAAGTCAGTGCTCAGTGACACTAAGATCAGGCCACCACTAGCAATGAATGCATCCCTGAACAAAGCTTAAACAGCCAGATTATCTCTCCCAGAGTCACTTAATTTTTCAGCATGGCTAAATTGCCATATGCAACATATGGAGGTGGGGACGCCATATCCCACCAGTAGACAGAGTAGAAGAGAAAGCTTGTTTGTAAAAACAGACAGTAAAACAGACAAATCAGGGAGTAATAAAGATGAAGGATGGAAAGACTCAATGATTTTTCCTGCTTATATTAGCTAACTGAGCCCTGGATTCTAGGCTATGCCCCAGTACCCTTATTATTAATTTGCCTTGTGACTTAAGGAGTATCTCAAGTTGGCTTCTGTTAATTCAAATCAAAGAATTCATACAATAAAACCTCTGCAGCTGAGCCAGGGTGTTTTGCCTCAGTGATTACCTCCTAGTCAATTTGAAAATATTATTAGAACTTCGTCTTGAATAGTGAAAGTAATAGGCAGAAAGTATCATCGTAACTGCAACAGCCTAATCCTGTGAAGTCATTAAAAGTTTTCATGTGTGTCGATGCTACTATCGAGATGACAGTATAACACTCTGGTTGACTCCAAATAATAAACCTGAGCCAACTACAAGCCCACTAAAATACACTGAGGAATTTTAATATCATTGCTATTCTAAGCATGCAGCGTGAAAATCCAGACTATCAGAACATTGTGAGTTGATTATTATTATTAGTAGTAGTAGTAGTAGTAGTAGTAGTATTTATGTTCTTTTGTTGCTGGTGTTGTTATTTAAATAGGGATTTAGGGTTGTTTTGTTTATGTAAGAATAGCTGAAAAAAATCTAAAAGGAAGGTTAATGTCATGGCAAAAATTTGTAATTATATTTTTAGTGACTACATATTTAATTATTTTTAAATAAAGCTCTTCCATAGTGGGGAGAGGAACCATGCTCACCATATACAAAATACAAGTCACACAGCATAAAGAATTTTTGCTTCCAAACAAAATTTCTACTATTCATGCATTTTTATTGACAAATTGCCTTTGTTTTCAACACTTTCTATCATATGGAACTAATTGTTACCAAGTTTTGTATTCCTAATGTATATAACCATATTCATTAATAGTACTTTAACCATGAAGATTATATTTTTATACCGGAATTACATAATCTTGAAAACAAAGTAATCATACTTTTTTGCTGAAAGGTATTTATAGCCAACTTAATTAGAATCACTAATCCTGGGAAGAAAAAGAGAGATGACCCATGATATATAGCTTTAAGTGATATATAATTGTTTTTGGTCAAAGATTTACTTGTTTTAATAACAGAGTTGTATACTAAAATGCTAACGCATTGTTATTTCATCACTGGACCACTGGAGAGGGTGCTAGGCAATGGAGTTTTAAACATATTTCATTGGAGGATGCACATTATGGTTGGTAAAATGCAAACAGTATTTCATGATCCTATCTGTCTAATGTAGTATGGATTACAGTCCAGTCTCCCATATTGGCTGAGAGAAGAGGATAGCTAGAGTTGCACAATGTGAATACAAGGGGAATTATTGTTTGAATATCATGCAGCCATAAGTAGGAAAGCAGAGGAAATTTGAACTATTAAGTGCAAGGCAGTAAGAACAGCACAAAGCAAGACTCAATACCCAAAATTAAGTAAGACCTAGAAGATGGGATGTGTCAAGTCCCTTTAGATAGAGGTAATAAGTAGAATGGCCAAGTCCATGGAGAAGGTATAAAGGACACTAAGAGCCACCATGCTCCCCTCTCCTGCCATGAGTGAATGGGTCTGGGGTTTCCCTGAATCATCTAATGCTGTATTCTCCACCTGGGCTGTATGTTGAATCATCCAAGGAGCTTAAAAAAAATACAAATGCCTGAATTTCACCCAAGATCAATTTAATCAGAATCTCTGAGGATTCAAGTCTATAACCAGCATTAAGAGCTATCAATTAAATGATCAAATGGAAGGAATTCCCACACTGGGGGAAATGCTGAAAGAGAAATGTGGGTTCCCACAACAATCCCCTGTAGTTGAACCTCCCCAGGGGACTATGCACTGGAACAGACAAGGTTATAGGACTTGTATGGTCCTCAGCAGCAATGTGAGGAGGGAGCCACTGAGGCATTCAGCCAGTTCATGGGACATGCTCAGCATCCTATAGCAGAAAAGAGTACATAACTTCATGTTCATAAGAACACATGTCTCAAAATGGATTATCACAAAATGGCCATGACTTACTACCCTGCATAAGTGCCTATCAAAGGCAAATAATGAAAGATGCCCCCAATTCATTCTAGCTTCAGATTAACATAATAAGAAGAAAAATATCCATGTTTCCTTTAATCTAAAATTCATCAAAAGGGTCTTAATTTCTAAAATCTACTTTTGTCCCAAATTTTCAGAAGTTCATACATGCAAAAACAAAACAAACCAAAAAAATCTCTTGTTGATCCTTATAGCTGCAGTATTTTTCCATCCTGAAAAAATAGCATGTTTTTGTCTATTTACAGATGTGTTTTTCTCCTAAACTATGCACCTGACAAACAAAATGAGATGCCATCATCCTCTGAGAGTCAGGAAAGGTGCTTCCAGCCCTTGCCTGGAGGAGATAGGAGCCCTCTTAGAATGTGTCCGTCATTAAAACAGTGCTGGAGGGAGCTTACCTGCTCATATTTTAATCACCGTTTTACTCGTGTTATTTATGTTATCACTATCGAAGTCAATCCCAAACTCACTTTCTAGCAATTATTTTCCTTGTTCATTAAGACATGTTTGTGTTTATACCAAAACAAAAATGTGCTTTTTAAAATTCATCATATTCACTAGAGTTGTGGTGAAATCAATCGTTTTACACCACTGGTGCTAGAGGACATGATAAATACGCCACATGGGTTAAAATCTTAGCCTGAGTCAGCATAATAATTATCATGTTATTAGAGAATTCTGCTGTGCTGATTAGCATACATCAACATACAAATCAACTTCAGTGTAAGAACCAAAATCTTTCTCCCAAATTTTAGTAAATTTATGCAGACCTACCCCCACCTCCTTTGTGCCAGGGGAAGCTGGGAAACTTAGAGCCAAGAAAGAATTTTATTTTTGCAACATTATTTCATCTGTCTGGAAAAGGCAAAGGTTTACTTTTTAAATGAGCTGTTTTCCTGCTTAAATGTACAGCTTGAGGACAATATGGCAAAACCAAGGGAAGAGAAAGGAGCAGATAATGCGCTGGGCCATGTGGGAAGGACTCACCATTAGAGCTTGGGCCTCGTATGTGTCCTGTCCAGGGTAAAAGAAGCCATCGGATGGTTCACTGAAACAGGAAGAAAGACAGGAGCTCATTCTCTTACATGATTCTTTGAGGATAGAGATTAATTCTTAGAGGTCCTTGAAATTCATATTTTTCTCTGTTCTGAGAGCATGGGCTCTATAAGAGGAAATATGTCCTTCCTCAACCCTCCAACCTTTCTATTCTTGCCTGAAATTTAGCTGATTGCATTTTTACTTACCTGTGATTAGTATTTAATTTCTTTATAAGATTCCAAAACACAGAAATTGCATCTTATTGATATTTTTATTTCTCATGGTGCCTCGTACTCAATATGTTTGTTTCTATTCATTATTTTTTCTCTGCTATAAAGGTAATACAGTGTCTGAAAAGTTATTTAAATTTATTCAGGGCATTTCAAGTGGAAGGGGTGAATGAAAGTTCCTCTGGCAGCAGGCATCACATCCCAGATTTGGCATGTGCAAATAAGAACCATGTTTATTATGGGAAATGAATAAATTTTAATATATATAGGTTGAATTATATACTGAAATGGGTAATAAGTCATATAAATTAAATCATTTTTTCAAAAGTATGAATAATAACTGCTTAAATGACAAAGGACAATGACTTGGAATCACATAGTCTAAAACACATTTGGACCAAGCGTATATGTATTTTTTTTAAGCTTTGCCTTTTAGCATGTACCCTTTCATTCCTGAAGACCCTCAATTCACTGTCACTCCTGCTTTATGCCCTTGGTTGGGTGAAGCTAAGATGTCGGGAACTCTAAGCACTTAGAACAGAGACTGACACTTCATAAGCATTCAACACATCTTAGTGAGCATAGTTATAATAATAATAATGACTAGCATTACATTGTCTAAATCACATATTATTTCTTTCTTTTCTGCATACAGAAGTTATTGGCTAGTATCTATTTCTATTTTTCTTAGTCCAATAACCCATAAATTTTTTGCATCTATGTAAGTAGGAACACATATGAAGAACAGGGTATAAAAGCATGGTTAAGTAAACAATTGCTCAAATGTATCAAACACATTCATGTGCCTATAATGAATTCCATACATTAAAACCTGATAAGCACTTAGAACTAAGAAATAAAACCCTAAAATTTATTTTGGTGAGAATTATTAAACTCTTTAGAATTTATTCAGGCATATGAATAAATGCAAAAACAAATAATCACTTAAGAAGATTTATACAGAATTTCATGTTTTAATCTGTGGACTTAGGAGATGATTGCTATGGTGAAATAGAAATAAAGAATGGTGATATTAATCCACTTATATAAAAAAATTACATGATAGAGACAAGAAAAAAAAAGAAGTAACTTTGGAAAATTATTCTTATAGGATGTTTTAGTTATTGTATGCATCACAACTGAAAGTCATGCTACTTGGCTTTTCTGGTGTTAGAAAAGCTCCAAAATTAGAAGCCAAATTTTTCTAGCATGTATATGCACTAATGGATTCAGAGTCAAATTTTCCCCCAACCTTCCCTCCTGCAGATGGCCCTGAATATTAATTGATGATTGTGATTTGTAGTGGTAATGAGGAGGAATGTTTTTCTTGGAAAACTGATTCACATAAACCAACTTTAAAAGGCAACAATACATAAATGAATGCCCATAGATTGTGGTAATAAGAACTCACATATGAAATTTTGGAACCAAACATTTCAAAGAGTGTAATTTGTAGTCTGACCACTTTCTTGAATCAATCACTACATTGTTTCGGTAAAGTGTTATGTCAAAGCTGTAAGTTAGAACTGCTACTAAAGGATTAAATATCTAATTCTTCTCATGTGCCTTTCTCATTTGTTTGCAAAGCTATGTGAAATAGGGTTCTGGGGAAATGGTATATTAATGTGCATTTGTAGTAATTCATAGTGTTGAGTTATGTGAAGCAATAAAATGACATTTCCTCTAATATATTGAAGGAAAAGGTTCATGTCAGGAACTGAAAGAAATAACATTTTCATAAGAAGTGAACTTATATTGAGAGAGATGGTCAAGTGGGAGGAATACTTAGGCATTTTTAGGTTCTTGATATTTGTCATCATTACTTTCGCTATCACTCGCACTCAAGCCCTTTTACCTATTACCAATTCATTTGTTACAAAACAAAACCAAAATGATTGCAATAATAAAAAAAGTGTTAACAGGTTAAGTTCAAACATGAACCACAGCAGGAATCCTGTTAAAACTTGGTTCCAGCTAAAGCATGGAGCTTGAGATACAGGTTATATAGTTACTTCACTTTCTGAGTGGAATGATTTTGTAAAGTCTAAAATGTACACTATGCTCTGGACTAGAAAATCCGGATTTAACCAGTTATTGAACCAAACTATTCATTATATGTTAAATTATCCATTATACTTTAAGAGTCTTTTAAGCAAATTAAATTATTCACCCACAGATTAAAACACTGCTATTTACTACAAAGTAGAAATATTTTTGAATATAGTATTTAAGTATTCTGAAATCGATTATCACAAATTCTACAGAAAACAGCATACTTAAATGTGCTTTACATTTGGTATCTTCAATAACACACCATTTTTCTTTTTTCAGAAAAACCTGTTACAGACCAATGTTCCTGGTGAGGATGAGAGAAAAATCTATCCAAAAATCCAAACTGCAGCAATTTGAAGGCAGGAGGACTATATGGGCTGTGGACTTGAAAGGCCATGATCCCAAAGAGAACAAAATGGAACAACAAAGGACTGAGCCCAACATTCATTACTGCTTTTCCCCTTAAAGTATTTCCTAATTCACAAACAAAGGGTGAAGGACTAAGAAACAAGAACAGTGCTTCTTTTGTGGCTGGAGAGACTGGAATTGTATGAATAGTACAAGGCATCAAAGAGAAGAAGTGTCCTGGTAAACCCTCCAGGTAAGGACCATGAATGTTGACATGAGTTCTATTTAGCCAAGCAAGACTATATTCAGATATATTTATATTTATAGGTGTATATTTATATATTTATAAATAGATAATATATATATATGTATGTATTTTTCAGGTATGAACCACAGATAAACTAGCTTTCATTAAGACCAAATTGCAATTCTGAACACGCTTCATCTCTGACTGAATCAAATTAATATTGGCTATCCCTTTTCTCTGCCTGAATGAAACAAAAATGAATTCTCTCATGAGGAAAAAAAAATGATATCTAAAGACTGAAATTACCCCTATAATTTTTCATACACAGTGGACAGACAAAATTCCATTCAACAATTATCAGGCATACCAAGAAAAAAGACCAAATATGTCAAAGCCAGAAAACAAAGAAGACAATAGAAACAAATCCACAGCAGATATAGATATTAGAGTCATCAGACATGGGTATTAAAATAAACATGGTGAGTATAGTTATGTGTTTAGATAACAAGGTAGACAGAACTTCAGTAGAGAGCTAGAAATTAAAAATTAATCAACTGGTAATTCTAGAAGTGAAAAATTACAATAGCTAAAATTTAAGTAACATACCATCTGATTCTGGGCAATAAATTTATACTGAGTATCATACCACATTCTATCCAAATGAAATTATACCATTCTTTCTTCCTAAAAGTTTATAATTTAAAAAATATCTTTGACTAATATTCCTAAAACTCATTCCATTAATAGATGAATCTCATCATTATCCTCAAATACAGGCTCTTGTTTTCATTCTCCTTGTATGAAAGTGTCATATTTTTTATTATGTGTCAAACCACTTGAAAATTTCACTCTTCTATTATAATAGCATTAGAAATGAATATCGTTCATGATTATGTTGCAATCAGAAAGTTAGGCAAAGAAAATGCTGAAATGCTAAATAGACCTAAATATGTTACTTAAACTACTGACAGCCTATTTACATTTTTTATTTCTATCTTTAAACCTTGTTAAAAGTTGAAGGAGAAAAAGTTAGCATGTAGCCACTTGTCTTAATTTTATCTAAAACTTCAAAAAATTATATATGAAGCAAAGAAAATTTGTTACAAAGAAATATAACATTCTAGTCACTACTTTTGACATAACAAGTCTGAAGATATGTGTGTGTGTGTGTGTGTGTGTGTGTGTGTGTGTGTGTGTATAGAGAGAGAGCAAGCACCAAAGATACAAAAAAATGTCATTCATCACTGAAAATATTAAGTCAGATGTAGTAGTATTATGTAGTATTACTCAAAGGAAGGCTAAATCTTATTCAGTAAATAAGGAAATTATTCCTTGATATGTTATCACATTTTTATCATAGATTTAGATGCTGTAAAGATATCATTCAGCCCACACATGCACAAAAGTAATAATGCTTCATATCTGGATTGCCTCTTTAGACTGTATTATATATTTGAATGTAATGTTTTACATTGATTTCTATTATTTTATGTTTACAAGTCTTATTTTTCCACTGAGATAATAAAAGCATATTTTATCCTAGAACTCTCAAATTCAAATGTGTTATAATTTAAAAAGACTTTTCTATGTCAGAAGTTTGGAATTGGAAAATAAAACATTAAATAATATATCCTGCTTTCCTTCTTCAGAACGCTAGCACAGAGTAAGAGCCAGATTGTCTGAGATCAAACTCCAGGTTACTGCATACCAGCTATAAGAATCTGTTCAATATACTTAATTTCTCTGTGCCTGCTTCCTCATTTTTAAAAAACATTTAATAATATAATACCTTCATAGGATTACCAGGAGAATTAAATGAGTTAATATATAGAAATGGCTTAAAACAATTTTTAACACTTAGTAAGCACTGTGTGTTTGCTGTTGTTCTTGTGGCCATTACTATCATTATTATTATTATCACTAATATTATTTTACTTTATATCCAGGTCCCTTTGCTCAGTATGTATTGCCTACCTTCCTGTACCTGGCAAAGTTTTTCTCATTTTCAAAACCTGTCCTGAACCCCTAGAACAATGTCTCTTTTTGGTATTCTCATAGCACTCTTTGCATGATTCTGTCATTACCAAAATATTATTAATATAAAAACAAAAGTAAAACAAGGAGAACCTATTTTATTTGTGAGAGTTATAAGATGGTGAGTAAGGGTGATAGGTTTACTTGGTAAAAGCAATAACATTTGAGAATGTGGGAGGGGCCCAGATGTCACTGAATTGAAGAATGAATGACAGGTGAAAAATTCAGAAAATGTGTTAGCAACTCATCCAAGAGCTTTGATCCAGTAATCCCACTTCTGGGTGTATATTAAAAAGAATTAAAATCAAGATCTCCAAGATATCTGCACTCCCATTTTCATTGCAGCGTTATTTACAATAGCCAAAATCAGGAAACAGAGAGAGTAAATGGTAGTTGCCAGAAACTGAGAGGAGTGGGAACTGGACAGGCACTATTCAACACGTATAAGGTTTCAGTTATAATGAGATGAATAAATTCTAGAGATCTAGTGTACAATATTGTGCTTATAGTTAGCAATATTGTATGGTACATTTAAAATACTGTTAGAAGAAGAAAAAGAAGCAGCATCAGCAATAGCAACTTGCTATGAGGAGGGAAGAGAAAAAACTAGAAAGAAATCTGAATTCAAAACAGAAACAAGAGAAATATAAATGGTTATGAGAAAGTGAAAGTAAAAAGATTGAAGTTAAAGATACAGTGTGAGGAAGGGATAACAAAAAGTTGCAGCCCAGCTGGGAAGTTATAAAATCCAGGTGAAAGAATAAACTTTAGAAAGAATAATAATTACCCTTTCCCTTATAATAGAAGGGAGAGGGAAAATATGGTATGACAAAGTTAAGTTTTTAGGTGCACAGGCAAGGATCAGAGAGTGCCCTTTTGATAGAATTTATTCCTGCAAAAGTAGGAGGCATGGTTCTATGTGCTTAGCAGCCAATGTCTTATTATGGAGAAGGCAGGACAGTTAGACTGATAAAAAAATTACTGTATTACCAAGTGGATGAGATGAAAGATGATGGAATAATGGAGTATCTAATATAATGTACTATCAAGAAAGTGGTCCACATAGTTACATATAAATGAGATTAGAGAAAGCACTGAAGAGAGGAGATGGCCAAACAGAAGAGTTGTATCATTAATTTCTCCACTGATTCATTCACTTGACAGGTATCTATGAAGACCTACTGTGTGGTAAGTTCTGTTCTAGGTATTAGAGTCAAGGAACTAGAGCTCTTAGTAAGGTTGAAGAATTGAAGTAGGAAAAATTGTGACAACTGGTAAGATCTGAAGTTATGGTCTGAAACTGAGATTTGAAATGAACATTACAGATAGCATTAATTAGAAATGGCTGGTGTAAACATAAGAAATAAAAGTGATTAAAAAAAAAAAACAAACAATGTATTGGCTCAAATGAAAGGCCCAAGCGATGAGTTACTTTAATTCCAGAAGACTCAGGGTTCAATTATCCAAACTTGGTATATCTCTTTTATTAGGTATAAATAATGCTTTTGTTTGTTTGTTTTATTTCCAGGTGCAGTATGCGGCTCAGGCTTTTTTCTTCCAGAAAAGCTGGCCACAGAAACTTTAACCTCAAACCCTTTCAGTTACATCAGTCATGAAACACCAAGCGTCTTCCTCAATCTTCCACCAATGTTCTACAATTTAATGCAATTGGGCCAGGTTAGGTTAGGCTTAACCAATTACTGTCCTGAAGACACATTCTGTCTTTATTGTTATAAAGAGGGTCCCTGACTTAAGATGGTTTAAGACTTTTTGACTTTACAATGGTGCAAAAGTGACATGTATTCAGTAGAAACCATGCTTCAAGTATCCATACAACCATTCTATTTTTCACTTTCAGTACAGTATTCAATAAATTACATGAGATATTCAACACTTAATTATAAAATAGGCTTTGTGTTAGATGATTTTGCTCCACTGTAGCCTAATGTAAGTTAGAAGAGGAAAATAAAAAACTTAGGGCTACCCTGCCCTCAACTCCTTATGCAAAAGAGAAGGTAAAGGCCTCAGGCACCTATGAAGAAATGGCGCCCCACAGATCACTCATGAAGGAAATTTCTTGCTGACCTCCTGTAAGCAAGGACATGCAAATTGTAACTATGTCTAGCACCTAAAACTAAAGTCTGCTTGATTCCACACCAATAATGAATTACAAGTTTATCTTTACAGATCACAAAACTGGAGATACATAGGATCAGACATTCTTCCACCTACCCAGGGGCATCTACACAAATGATGCTTCCTTCACTCTCCTTTTCTCTGCTAACAGTCTCTTTATTTTGCATAAAATATAGATTTCCCGGGTCTCAAGAGAATGAAATCATTTGCCTCATCAACAGCACCCCCCAACCCCCTGCACCCCCCATTTTTTCCTTTCTTTCTGTATGTGTTTAAATGCTGAAGCTTCCAACTTCCCCTTCAGAAAAACAGCCACAGATATGCTTGTGGTTCATGTTTTTCCCAGGTGTCTCAATTTGGCTTAATAAACCTCCATGGATTGAGATTTTTGCCTCAGTCACTAATTTGGGTTTACAAAGTGTTCTGAATATGTTTAAGGTAGGTAAGGCGAAGCTATGATGTTTGGTAGGTTAGGTGTATAAAATGCATTTTCAACTTAAAATATTTTCAATTTATGATGAATTTATCTGGATGTTATAAGTGCTATTCCACTTATCCCCAGGGTAAGTGAAATAGCATCTGTACTTTGATAGAGGACCTTAGGGGCAGAGAACCATCTAGACAATGGCCTTGGATCCCAAAGTAAGGAATGAATAAAACAGAGGATTATGGCCAGAAAAATACACACTGATGTTAAAGAAGTAAATAATATATATCCACTAAAGAGATTAAATTTTTCTAATGTTTCTAATGACAATATTTTTTCTCATATGGCCATGGGAGCTGATAGCTAATATGAATGGGAGGTGGAAATCATTGGCATTGAGAAATTCAAAGAAGTGTTTGTTTGTCAATGCAGATATTAAAGTAACCTAGGATAATGGCATATCTTAGGAGGCAGTAGCCAACCTCTGTTATGTGTGTGAAGACTTTTAAAAGGAAAGTAAATGGCAAGGCTGATGGGGATGGGGATAAGGAATGGAAGAAATGGAAAAGCTAGATGACTTATGCCTTATATTATTTTTCTGAAAAATGTTATATCCCACACACTGCCAAATACCATATTAATTGGTCTTAAACATTATCCTTAAAATAATTCTTGCTTTAAATTTCTTACTAATGTCTAAAATATTTTATATGTTTTAAAAAATTGAAGTATAGTAAAAATACTCTTAAAGCAGTATTTTAAAAATTATAATAATTTATGTAATATATAACATATATTTATATATTTAATCCTTGTAATTTTAATCCATTTATATTTTTCTCCCTCCACTTTAAAAAAAGAGTGATAACTTACTTTATTTTTTCATACTGATTGCATGCAGTCTACTTTAATAGAATTTTTCATTTCAACATTTTTTTAGAAATAATATTCATGAGCTTTCATTCACTCTACTAGAAGCCCTTAACATTCTTTCATACACATACATACATACATATTAGTCAGGAAGATTTATATTTGTAACAAAAAGTATTTGTTCAAGACTCTAAATATAATAACTATTATACATTTTACAATAATAATTCAAAAACATAGTTGTGTGTACATTAGCTTTTGAGAAATAGAAATTATGGAAAATCTAACCCAATTTCAGTTTTCATCAATATTAATGTATGCTAAATATGAAAGTATGTACTTTTTACATTCAGTGCTTTTAGAAGCAGATATTGTTCATGTTAATTTTCTAAACAATTATGCTATTGATGCAAAATATACATACCCACATCACCATAGAACATGAAATGAATCAGTGAAATGAAAATGTATTCTTGCTTTTTCAACCAAGTGAGATCCTTCAAGTAGCTTACTACTAACAGCTACTAAAAGCTGTTTTTTTTTTTTTTAAACACAAACAGCTCTTAGTTGGAAACAAAAGTTAAATCATTTCTTATAATTTTTGGCATTAGGGAAGAAAATCTATATAGAAATGTAGGCAGAAAAATAACATGAAATATCTTGCAGCTATTGAAACCTAATTCCAGGCATTAAGTTATCACAGTTATTTAGTGAAGCTAATATAGTGATTCAGTGAATAATTGCCATATCAGAATTCCCATCAGATTGATATATTTAGTCCTTAAGCCAGAAATGCATGTCTACTTTCTTATCTTCTGAATGGCTAATATTGGGTTCTCTCTCTCTCCCCCCCTCCCTCCAACCACTATCTCTTTCTAGGTGGTATAGAAAAACTAAACTTGAGGAAAACACTTTTTCATTATTCTATAGTTACATGCCTCATATTTTTAAGCCATTATGCTAGATAAGAATTAATTAAATTTACAAAGCATAGGGTAAATGCTTTAGGACATTGATCTAGGCAAAAAATTTATGGCTAAGACATCAAAATCACAGGCAACAAAAACAAAAATACACAAATGAAACTATATTAAACTAAAAAAATCTTCTGTATAGCAAAGGAAACAATCAACAGAGTGAATACACAACCTGTAGAACAGGAAACTATTCATCTGATGAGGAACTATTATAATATCAAATATATACAAGGAACTCAAATAATTCAGCAGCAAAACAGCAAATAATCCCATTAAAAAGTGGGCAAATGGCCCGGTGTGGTGGCGCACACCTGTAATCCTTGTACTTTGGGAGGCCGAGGTAGGAGATGGGAGGATCACTTGAGGCCAGAAATTCAAGACCAGCCTGAGCAAGAGCGAGACCTGTCTCTACAAAAAATATAAAAGTTAGCCAGGCATGGTGGTGCATGCTTGTAGTCCCAGCTACTGGGGAGGCTGAGGCAAGAGGATTGCTTGAGCCCAGGAGTTTGAGGTTGCAGCGAGCTATGATGATGCTACTGTACTCTAGCCTGGGAAACAGAGCAAGACCCTGTCTCAAAAAAAAAAAAAAAAAAAAAAAAAAAAAAAAAAAAAAAAAAAAAAAAAAAAAAAAAAAAAAAAAAAAAACTGAAACAAAAAACAAAACAAAAAACAGTGGGCAAAGGATCTGAATGGACATTTCTCAAAACAAGACATACAAATAGCCATATATGAAAAAAAATCTCAACATTACTATTCATCACAGAAATGCAAATTGAAACCACAATGAGATATCATCTCACACAGTTGGAATGGCTATTGTTAAAAAGATAAAAAATAAATGCAGGCAAGGATGCAGAGAAAAGGGAAATCATACACTGTTGGTGGGAATATAAATTAATATAACCATTATGGAAAACAGTATGGAAGTTTCTCAAAACACTAAAAGTATGACCCCACAATCCAACTACTTGGAATTTATCCAAAGGAAAGGAAATCAATGTATCAAAGGTATACTTACACCCCCATGTTTATTGTAGCACTATTCACAATAGCCAAGATATAGAATCAACCTTAGTGTGCACAAATGGATGAGTGAATTAAAAAAAGTACTATATATACACAATAGAATATTATCAGCTATAAAAAGATGAAATCCTGATATTTGCAGCAACAGGTATGGAACTGGAAGTCATTATGCTAAGTGAAATAAGCCAGGCACAGAAAGACAAATATTGCATGTTCTTATTCCTATGTAGGTGCTACAAGTGTTGATCTCATTGAGGTAGAGAGTAGAATGATAGTTACCAGAAACTGGGAAGGGGAAGAGAGGATGAAGAGAGGTTGGTTAATGCATGCAAACGTACAGTTAGATAAGGAATAAGGTCTAGTACTTGACAGCACAGTAGGGTGACTATAGTGAACAATAATTTATCGTATATTTTGCAATAGCTAGAAGAGAAGATTTGAAATGTGCCCAACAAAAATAGTAATAAATGTTTGATGCAATGGGTATCTTAAACACCCTTATGATAATGACACATTGTATATATGTATCAAAATATCACATGTACCCCATAAATATGTATAATAATTATGCATGAATGAAAAAACAGATTTTTGACAAAGAAACACAAAAAGTATTAATTAAATTTATAAGTACTATAATAATGAATATGCATTTGCTGTTGTATAAGGAAGCATTATTTGGTTAACAAACAAAATCAGTGAGATTAAATAGTAGACAAAATAGTATTGTTCGGTGGGAGAACAGTAGACCTTTTTTCCCAAATAAGGAAGTTTAGTTGCAAGAAACAGGTGAATTGATTTTCAAAGAGTGATTAAATTCCTCCACCTTTTTCAAATAACCTTTCTATATAACAATGGATACCAGTAAAAAGCCCCCTTGTGAGGTACTATTTTATTGTTTTGTGTTGCAAGATCAGTCAGCACTGAAAATACAACCAAACAAAAAATATATGTTCTAACATACTTTAAATATTTCTTAGACAATGTCAAACCCGATTGCCACAAATTTGTGACATTAACTTCATTCAAAGAAAATGTATTATGTATATTTTCTTTACTAAAAGAAAGTATATTCCTGTGATTAGGGAAATCTGTATAAATTATATTCTAGCATAGCCCATATGAAGAAGTGAAAGAAGGCAGGTCTTTAAAATATCAAAAAATATGAGGGCATTAAGGTTTTTTCCAGGGCATGTGTGATTACATTCTTGTTTATCCCCATCTCTGGTTTGGAATATTTGTAGGGAAAGTGAGGAAAAAGAATTTTGGCAAGAAAAAATGAGGAGGAAGTTTATGTCTCAACTCCATGATCCACCTGAGTTTGAAGTGCAGACGTTTCTTTGTTCTTAGTTAAAACTTTGCCTCTAAAAGAGTTAAACAAGGTAAGGAAGGTAGACTGGGTAAGAGAAAATGCATTCAGCTACAAATTTATTCAATCTTCCATTAAACAAACACTTGTTAAGTACCTACTCTATGCCACTCCAGATAAAGATGGCAAAGACACCATGCTTGCCCTCAAGTAGGCCATTGTCTAAAAGGGAGTTAGAACAACGCATGATGAAGCACAATGTAGTTAAAGCGTAATAACACATATGTGTACTAATTACTAAAGAAGGAGAGGAGTTAGCCATGTTGAGAAGGGGAAAGAGCACTCAATGTAAAGAGAAAAGTACAAATACACAGAGGCAAGAATGAACATTGAATCAGAAAACTGAATTGTAAATATCTGGTATTCAGAACTATGAGAAAATATGAAGAAAAGTGACCAAAAAGTAGGCAGGGCTTTTAGTGCTCTGCTAACAAGTTAGGGATATATAAGTATTTATTTTATTTATTTATTTATTTATTTTTGGTATAGACAGATTCTTACTATTGCCCAGGCTGGCATCAAACTCCTGGCCTCAAGCAATCCTCCCACCTCAGCTTCCCAAAGTGCTAGGATTACAGGCGTGAGCCATTGTTCCTGGCTCAACAAGTTAGGTATTATAAACAAAACAATGAGAAGCCATTGAAGGATTTTTTTCATATAGTAATAACATATATTAGATTTTCTAATATTTATAAAAATAGTATATCTAATTGTAGAAAAATAAGAAAATAAAGACCAAAGAACAAAATAAAAATTACATATAATTCCAGTGTCTAAAAAAATCAACATCAATTTTTAAATTTCTATTATAATTAGAAAGCTAGAACTCTTATTTTTTCATTTCATGACCACAATACCAATAGCACACTGAACACAACATTAGCAAGAACCCCTTAATGAATAAAATATCCAGTTGGAGCTATAGAAGAATTTTGAAATAGGAAAATGATAAGACCATTCTGTGTTCACACAATTGCTCTGGTAGCAGTAAGGAGAAAAGAGTCAAGGCGGGGTATGAGCAAAATTAGAAGTAATATAACTAATTAGAAGCCTATTGTGAAAATCCCAGAAGAGCAGGGATGCCCAGAGGATGCTTGGTTTGTAGTTCAGAAAGCTCCCATGGGGACGTCTACCATTACTTGACTGTATCCATCCATATAAATAATATAGTAACTAGTTCTATTTATATCAAAGATGATGAATTTTAACAAAATTCTACTCAGAAAGAAAGAATTAGGCTTTCTTGAAGGGACCACATAAAACTCCATTGTTAGAAACCAGGAACCCTTAATTTATGGGTTTTCTATATTAAAATTTGCAAAATTACAATAATTAACCCTTATTTGTAACTACTGAACCATTTTGTATACAAGTTTAAAAGCTTAAAGGCCTTGAAGCCATGATAAAATCATTAAAGGCTAATTTGTGACAATTTCTCTGAAGGCAACTTTTTTCTAAGAGTTATTGTGCATGGATAGAGACAAGAAGGAAGGAAGGGATTCGAATTCAAGTACCACAGTTGTTTAAACATTCTTAATGCTGCCTGATTTAAACTTGACTTCCCTCATTCCCATTAACTCTGGGATATCCTTCTTCAGCACTATTAGAACTTCTGAAGAGCAAAATGTAATCTCCTTTTGTGACTGAGTCTAAGGTAAACTTGGGGATTTTGCAAAGGATACTCCCTACTACCCATGAAAAACAGGAATAAACCATAACCTGACATGAATCAACTGTCATAAACTGTAATTTATTAAGCAGGTTTATATTCCTATTACCATGTTAGGGATTTAAGGAGAGGAACACCCTCAGAGCCATAGAAAACCTAGTAAAGGCATCCTTAGAAATATTGTGGGTTTGGATACTGACCACTGCAGTAAAGTGAATACCACAATAAAGTGAGTCACACAAATTTTTTGGTTTCCCAGTGCATATAAATGTTATGTTTACACTATACTGCAGTCTATTAAGTGTGTAATAGCATTATGTCTAAAAAGCAATATATATACCTTAATAGAAAATACTTTATTGCTAAAAAATGCTAATAATCATTTGAGCCTTCAGCAAATTGTAGTCTTTTTACTGGTGGGGGGTCAATCTTGCTTTGATTGTGATGGCTACTGACTGATCAGCATGGTGATTGCTAAAGATTGAGATAGATGTGGCAATTTCTTAACCTGAGACAATTATGAGTTTGCTGCATCAATTGACTCTTCCTTTCAGAAAAGATTTTTCTGTCACATGCAGTACTGTTTGATAATATTTTACCTATAGTAGAACTTCTTTAAAAATTGAAGTCAATTCTGTCAACTGCTGCTGCTACTTTATCAACTAAGTTCATTGAATATTCTAAATTCTTTTGTTGTCATTTCAGCAATGTTCATAGCATCTTCACCAGAAATACATTCCATCTCAAGAAACCACTTTATTTGCTCATCTTTAAGAAGCAACTCCTCATCCATTCAAGTTTTATCATGATATTGCAGCAATTCAGACACATCTTCAGGCTCCACTTCTAATTCTAGTTCTCTTGCTATTTCCACCACATCTGCAGTGACTTCCTCCACTGAAGTCTTGAATCCTCAAAGTCATCCATGAGGACTGAAATAAACTTCCTTCTCCCATGAATCATGAATATTCTTAATATCATCTAGAATGGTAAATCCTTTCCAGAGGTTTTCATTTACTTTTCCCAGATCTTTCAGAAGAGATCTTTCACTATGTATTCTAGCTATAGCCTTATGAAATGTGTTTCTTAAATAATAAAATTTGAAAGTCAAAATTACTTCTTGATCCATGGCTGCAGAATGGATGCTGTGCTAGCAATTATGAAAAGAACACTGATCTCCTTGTTTATCTCCATCAGAGCTCTTGGGTGACCAGAGACATTGACAATGAGCAGTAATATTTTTTGAGCAGTAGGTCTAAACAATGGGCTTAAAATATTCAGTAAACCATGCTGTAAACAAATATGCTGTCATTCAGACTCTGTTTTTCCATTTATAGATCACGGTCAGGGTAGATTTAATAAATCTTTAAGGGCACTAAGATTTTCAGAAAGGTAAATGAGCATCGGCTTTGACTTAAAATCACCAACTACGTTAGCTCCTTACAAGAAAGTCAACCTGTCCTTTGAAGCTTTGAAGTGAGGCATTGACTTCTCCTCTCTAGCTATGAAAATCCTAGATCTGATCTTCCAATCTGAGGCTTTTTCATCTGCATTGAATATCTGCTGTTCAGTATAGCCCCCATCATCAATGATCTTAGGTACCTCTTCTGGATAATTTGCTGCAGATGCTATATCAGCACTTGTTGCTTCATCTTGCACTTTTATGTTATGGTGATAGCTTCTTTCCCTAAAACTCACAAACCCAGCCTATGCTAACTTCAAAAGTTTTTCCTTCAGTGTCCTCACCTCCCTCAGCCTCCACAGAATTAAAGAGAGTAAAGGCTAGGACTTTGCTCTAGATGAGGCTTTGGCTTAAGGAAATGTTGTGGCTGGTTTGATCTTTTATGTAAACCACTAAAACTTTCTCCATGTAAGCAATAAGACTGTTCTGCTTTCCTTTCATTTGTATGTTCACTGGGATAGCACTTTTATTAACAATTTCCTTCAAGAACTTTTCCTTTGTATAATTATTTCACAACTTGGCTGCCCGACACAAGAAGACTAGCTTTGGCAGATCTCTGCTTTTGACATGTTTTCCTCGCTAAGCTTAATTATTTCTAGCTTTTGATTTAAAGTGAAAGACATGGGACTCTTCCTGTCTCTTGAACACTTAGAGACCATTGCAGTGTCATTAACTGGCCTAATTTCAATATTGTGTTCAGGGATTAGAAAGTCCTGAGGAAAAGAAGAGAGATGGGAGAAAGTCAGTCCACGGAGCAGTCAGAATACATATATTTGTCAATTAAGTTCACTGTCTTATGTGAGCATGGTTCATGGTGCCCCAAAACAATTACAATAGTAAATCAAAGATCACTGATCACAGATATAATGATAATGAAAAAGTTTGAAATGTTGCAAGAATTAACCAAATATGACAAAAAGACACAAGGTGAGCACATACTGTTGGAAAAATGGTGCTAAAAGACTTGCTCGATGCAGGGTTGCCACAAACTTTCAATTCATAAAAAATGCAGTATCTGCCAAGCACAATAAAGTGAAGAGCAATAAAATGAAGTGTGCCTGCAGATACCTCTGTGAACCACACGATAACTTTTATGAGTAAAATCTTTCTTAAATGGGAAACAAGGATATCTTTGTAAATAAAATAACAGGGGAAACATAGCAAAAATAGTCAATTGGAAAAAATGAAATATTGTCCCATTCACTCTGCATCAATGAAGATAATTCTGGCTGTCCATGCCAGGTCTTTTACAACAGCTGTTCTGATCAATGCTCCTTAAAATGAAGCATTGATGGACCAGTGCTGGTCCATGATTCGTATCTGTGTCACATTTTGGTAATTCCCTAAATGTTTTCGGTATTTTTAATGATCTTAATATGTCCAAGCAATTAAGGAATACATTATTTCTTATGGTAGATAAGATCTAAAGGAAAAAAGTCAGATGTGGAAAAACCAATTTTCTACTAATTGGTACAAGATCCATAATAACAATTTAACAATTATCAATGAAGTAAGTGATTATCTTGACACCATATATCTGCAAAAAGATACAACAAATACCTTACAATTCAATGAAAAACTATGAATTTTTTCCATCAAAAGAAGATATATACATAAGAAGTTCATAGATCTGGAATCATATTCTTATGTCAAAAGATAATTTGAATTTAACTATATTTTTAAATGGTAAATTGTTGAAAGTGGCTACTGAAAAAGGGTTACAAATGATTTTTGAAAATATAGAATCACTTGCTTCCTTTTGGATGAAAGTTAAAAAAGGATATTCTGAACTTTCCAAAATTGCTTTTAAATTTCTTCCTCTATTGAACCAGCATGCCTATATGATACCGGTTTCTCTACTGAGTGTCACTAAAATTTCAAAAAAATATAGAATGTTACATCTTTTAAACAGTATTCTCATCAATCCAACCTACTTTATATTAGTATGCAAGAAACAAGTTCACGTATCACATTGCCTATCAGTATAGAGACCATGCAAAATGTACACATAGGCGTTGATGAGAAATTCTTGTTTTCTTCATAACTGTTTGTTTAGTTACAATTGTACAACAAAAAGTTATAAGTAAAATAGTGATTGTCTATATTAATCCCAATGTATAATTTTTAATCGATAACACACATGGTTACATATTTCCTTTCCTCTTTTTATGTTTGTTCTGATCACATTTATTAAATTTATGTAATTTTATGTCTATTCAATCAATAAAAATTTGAATCTGTAATTTACAGGTCTTTTTTATTTCATACTGTTAGTAATTCATTTTTAGCATATCTTACAAAACAGTATTGGTCCAGGAATGGTTGGGGGAAAAAAAAACAAAAACTGTTCATCACCTGCAGGAGTTTACAAAGCATTGGTTTATACAGACCATCTATTTCCACTCATGTGCAACTCTGTCTCAGATACAGGAGCAACTTTAAAGTTGATGGGAGCCACAAAATGACCTGAATTAGTATTCCTTTGTATGATATATTAAATATTTTTAAGATATCACACATGTGACAAGATTCTTTCTTGAGATATAGTTATTTTGCCTTCAGCTTTTTAATTTCCTTTCCTATTCCAAGCAGAGACTGACACCTTCAGCATTTCCTTATCTTAGATATTTTCACTGCGCATAAAACAAAAGTTATTTTAAGTTAAGGTTCTGTCTTTTCGTAAAAGTTTAAACTCAAGAAAAAGATTAGTCTAAGTGTCTTTAGTCACAGAAAAAAAAGGAGGAGGAATGCCTTTAAGTAGAATAAAAGAGAATCCCACTAAGCAATGTGGGTTAAGAAAACAGAATCAAGTTCTATATAGATTATTGTTATCAGCCCTTTATCAGATGTGTAGAAAGCAAATATTTTCTGCCATTCTGTAGATTGTCTATTCACTCTAAGGACAGTTTCCTTGGCTATGCAGAAGCTTTTTAATTTGATCAGGTCCCATTTGTTTATTTTTGTTGACTGTTACTAATTGATCAACACTAAGCTGCTCACATGGTAGTAACACTCACTGGGTGCTGGTCAGGTGGGGAAGGTGGGAGTGTGTGTGGAGGGGTGGGGATTAGAGCAAGTGGGGTCTGAAGTGGGTGGGGTGAGTAAACCCACAGCTAATGGAGACAGGGCTCACTGTATGGGGGAAGGACACACTTGTGGCCCTGGCTTGAGCAAGGCAAATGCATTTCATATAACCAAAATGTTTGTACCCCCATAATATCCTGAATAAAAAAAAAAAGAAAGAAAAAGAAAACAGAATCGAGGATATAGTCAAAGAAACTAAATAAAAAGCAGCATCCTATCTAGCCAAAAATTACAATGGCAGCCAACTGCATTATATGGTCTTTCATAGGTAGAGGGCTGCTGACTGGCAGAGAAACAACCAGATATCTTGGATAAGACCAAGATACTAGTCTGATCTTTTCTTAAGGTCGAATATGGTTTAATATCAGCAATTTCATATGATTTGACATTAATTTTAAAATGACTTAATATAAAATAGTAATCTTAAAATTTATTTCAGTATCTACAATTGATATTTCAAGATTTACACATGCTATAATAAAGGTGATTTGGGTACTATTAATAAATGTTATATTGGATATTCTATGTGTGTGTGTGTGTGTGTGTGTGTGTGTGTGTGTGTGTAGAGCCTGATGTCAGAGATGGTGGGAGCAGAGAGATTAATAAAAACAAAACAAAACAAGAAAGTCAAATTCCTAGTCTTGAACAGAAAAACCCTCCCTCCTCCTTTCTCTCAGCAATTTTATGAATTATATGGGCAGTGCTTTGGAGTGGGGCAGAAGAAACAGTGACTTTTTTTATCAAATGCTCTTGTAAAACTCTCTGGTATTCCTCAGTTTGTAATCTCCATCCACACTCATCACTCCAAGAATAAATCAGCCACATCACAAGGCAGCTTTTGATCTTTGATTACAATGCCAAATTCGCTAGTATTTTATATATATATATATATATATATATATATATATATATATAATGGATTTGATGAAATTCTTAGTATCCTCACCTTGAAAGACAAAAATAGAAGGAGGTAAGAATATATTACTTAATGAACCCCTTTATGTGCCAGACATCGTTCTAGAAATTTTATGTATTTTATTTCACTTAATGAATAGATAGCTGATGGTTTAGCTATTGGAATAATTTGTTAACAGTAAAAAGGTGGTAGAGAATTAAGACTGGAAGTCTCAAATATAAAGTAATATAAAATGTCATATATTTCTCACTCCTTACATTTATTCGATTTATGTTCTAGCACCTAATATGCATATAATGACTTTTTTTGGTCAATGTAAAGACTAATTTGTCTGAGAGATTAGTATTGATTGATGTAGAACTATGATCAATATTGGAATTTGAGGGTCAGTTATTTTTAAATTGTGTAACATTATTGACTGCATAGAGGTTGTACCTTATGAAACACACAATATATTAGAAAAATATACATTTGAATGAAACATTTTCCATTTTAAAGTTATATTAATTAATATAGAAAAAGTAACTGTCAACTTAGTCACTTCAGAGATATTTTTAAAACAATCTCTAGATCTTAGTATGAACTTTTATCATCAGACCTTCTTGCATAGTATAGGTGTTGGCAGGAGGTCTACAGGGGATGGGTGGGGAAAGGACCTGGAAACCATGTTCCACTTTTTCCCCACCATGATACTCACTGTGAACACAATCTCACTGTGTTCTACATCTCTAGAGTTATAAGAAGACAAGAGAAAATAAGGAAACATGGAAATATTATAGAAAAGTAGATAGGATACTGGAATGTAGCAAAAAATCTAGAGCACTGACCCCCAGTGATAGATTCGGGAACTTCACAGAACCTCCTTAGTGTTAGATATTCCAATTTAAGCTCCTTCTATGACAGGCAAGTAAGCACAAACTCCAGGGCCCCACCAGGATATATGAGACCTTAATTCTTTCAGGAATGCGTTATTTTTGGAGTGGAGTAGGAGCTTACTCGGGACTTTTGTTTTCTTCCAAGGTTTAAGATTAAACATCCTGATCAGCAAAAGACATTCCTGAACCTCTTTCCATGCGGTTCAAACTGTGGGCAATACTTCTTAAAATAAGATATTTTCTCAGTTCAGATTCCAGCGACCTGTGTTTGATTGTGTTTTATTTTTCAAGCCAGAGTGCTAAGGGTCACGCAAAGGGTAATCATGGGAAAGAAATTTTACTAAATTTCGTTTCTACTTTATGTGAAAATTATTGAGACTAGTTCAATTCTTGCTATTGCTAAACACAGATTAGGATTTGGCATTTGTTTTGTTAGCTATTATTATTTTACAAATACTAAAACACACACAGTTATTGAGTGTGTTCCATGTTCCAGACACTATGAGAAGCCCTTTGTATATATATTATATGAAGTATGTGATATTATTATTTATTTTATAGATAAGAAAACTAAGTCACAGAGTGTAAAACATCTACCCAATGTAACCTAGCTAACAAATGACAAAAAAGGAATTCATGTCCACTCAGTCTGGCCTTCTAGTTCTATGTTCTTAGTTGCTATATCAAACTTCATTTATTCAGTTACTGTTCAGTTGTCTGGTACTTGCCTAATTTTTTTCAGGTTTTCAGTAATTAGAAGGGAAACAATTCAAAAGAAAAATAGAGAGATTCCACAGATTGAATTGAGGACAAAGGAAAAGAGTGACATAATCTTAATAAGGGATTTTAAATGTATGTTCTGGAATAAACCAGTCATTTTCCAGAAAGAGGATTATCTAGGCCAGCCTTCCAAAATGCCAATTGAATTTTCTGAACCATTCTCTTAACGTCCACAAGGCAAGTATCAAACAGGAGATATTATTAGATACTGCACTTAAAGAACAGTTAAAATGTATTCATTTTTATATAAATAATTCAAAAAAGTTGGCAATTTACACAGTTGTGAACCAGATGAATACAAACTATGAATCTTTGATTAAGATTCTCAGAACTGTCTGTTTTTAATGAGTCAATTTTGGAAGTGCTTTCTGTAGAAGAGTGACTCAGGGAGAAAATAGCAGTGGAGAGAATAGAGCAAATATCCACTAAGAGGCACAAATTGAGGAAAAGTAGGTCATGCTTTCAAACTTAGCTTAGCAATCTAACGAAAGCATAGCATAGAAATCTCAGAAGTTGTTTATATGCATATAATAATTTATAAACTATTTTCTTCTGCTATCTTATAGAAGAGAGCTTTCTTGGGAAGTCAAATAGCTCTCAGGCTCTTCAACTTTATTTTTTAAAATCCCTATCATCCACTCCTCTCACAGAAAAAATATATAAAGTAAAATATTAAGAATATCTTATTTGTATTTGACTTATATGTCACAAATGTGTGTCTTTTGTTATTTTATTATTTCTATTAGTCTGGTAGGTTTGTTTAATTTACTTACCACATATTTAAAAGGCTCTCCTCAATTAGATGCTATCCAGATGAAAACAGGAAAGATGACATTGAAGAGCCTTGGAATGTCACTCCTTGAATGAATGATATTTTAACATAAAAAGGAGAAGACGGAATTTTGATAATTCTCAATATTTGAAGAGAAAAATATGTTCTGGGTTGCTTCTGTTTCAAGACATTAAAGTGAGAAAGGGAGCTTCTTGACAAGGATTTCTTATGGGAACTAGAAATCAGTGAGATGAATCCTGTACTCCTCACTCACGCTGAATAAAAGCACACAGTTTTTTGAAGAATGGAGGTATGGGAGCACTAACTCCCAGCCCCAAATCAATAAAGAAGAGCTTTAGGTAGGGAGGGCAATCCACTGAACAGGTGTTTGACCTTCACCTCGAAAATACAAAGATAGCAGGCACCTGGCTACCTTTCTGATGGAAGACACAGGAGCAGCCATCCCCACGTAGGGATCAGCAAGTACTCAGAGAATTTTAAGGGAAAAGGATGTGTCAGGATTTTCCACAGCCTGGATGTAGATCACATGAAGGAGGAGGTATGGGGTTATATAAGCTCCTTTCCATGAGACCACTGGGAGAAGTACAAAGACCTCAGCAAGAGAAGGCATAAGTTATCAGTAAGAATGCAGATCCAGCAGGGGAACTGCAGGTGAGAGATCCTCAGTTGTTGCTGTTTTGGAACAATCACACAAAGCACTATATAAGAAATACAAATAAGAATAGGTAGCTTTCACTCCTGCCAAATGCAGCAAACTCAGGAGTGCTACCAGTTATCAGTTAAGTAAAAGTTTTCCTCTCCTTTCCCTCTGCTCTACTCCTGGGATGGCAGGAGCAGAAGATGCAGGTAGAAAAGGAGAAAAGAAATAAAGTAACTTCCTTTCCCCAACTGCAGCCTATCAGTCTAATCAGCAGTCCCAAACTCATAGAGCAGAGAGCCCTCAACTTGCAATCAAGCTCAGAGTTTTCAATATGTGAAATTTGAAAGTATAATCATTATATTAAAACTTGTTTGACTCGCCTAATGGGTACAATGAACACTATTTGGGTGATGGGCACATTTATATTCCTGACTCAAGCTATGTAACAAAAACATTTGTACCCTGTTAATATTTTGAAATTAAAAAAAAAAAACTAAAAAAAAAAAAAGAAAAAAATTTGCTTGACCAAAGGACATTTTATTCACTGAGTGGCTAGAAAGGCCATGGGGGTTGCTTCAGTTTGGGATCAGGAGAAGAAATATACAACAGGAGAAAATGAAAATAAGGTTTTATTATGATATCCCAGGTCATACTTGTTCTCAACATTTAAAACTTACATTTTAATAGGCAAAACCAGAAAGGTGATTAGAAATTATAAGATAATAGATTTGGGCTTATAAATAGATATTTCTTGGAAATGGATTTGTGATCCTGGTTTATAGGTGAAACATAATATCAGAACCAGCCAGATCCTGCTACCCTGATCAACAACCAGGTACTTGGATTACCTCCAGTAATCCAAGATTGCCTGTCCCTCTTTAGAGATCTCTGTGTATTCCCAGAATTCTATTTGTGGGATTTTTATTTCTTTGAAACATTTTGTGAAGGATAACATCATATCAGGATTTTAACTACACTTCACCAAGTATATACTTCCCCAAATCTATTTTTCTAATGAACATTTGAATTTGGGGTGTGTGTGTGGGTGTGTGTGTGTGTTGTATATGTGTATTTTCCCTCAATGTAGGTTTCTGGTATAACACACATGTAATTTCTACAATGACCTTTCCAATTCTCTGCATAGGATCTTGAACTGCTCTATTTCATTTCTATCCATATGAAAGAGAAGTTTCCTTTTATTCAAAATAAACCTTAACATAGACTGATTCTTCTCCAAGACTTCATTCTTCTCCATGGTAACAGAGGGATCCCATTCCAAAGACATTTTTTTTTTAGTTAATAAACTTTATCTTAGAACAATTCTAGGTTGACAGAAAAATTGAGCACAAAGTGCAGCATTCCCGTATAATCCCTTAACTCACCCTTTGCCCTTGACAGATACACACAGTTTCTAATATTATTAGTGTGGTATATTTTGCATTAGTGGTGCATTTGTTATAACTGATGAGCCAATACTAATACATTGTTATTATTATGATTATTTATTATTATTATTAACTGAAGTTCACGTTTTGCTTTACAGTTCTATGGGTTTTGACAAACACATTATGTCATGTATCTACCATTAAAGTAGCATACAGAATAGTTGCACTACCATAAAAATCTCTTGTGCTTTTCCATTCATCCTGCCCCTACAAAATTCCAAGCAACAACTAAACCATCGACACAGTAAAAAGAACAAACCTGGAAGCATCACACTAACCTGACTTCACAATATATTACGAGGCTATAATAACCAAAATGGCATAGTATTGGTATAAAAATAGATGCATAGACCAATGGAACAGAATACAGCACCTAGAAATTAATCCACATATTGATAGCAAACATTTTCAACAAAGGTGCCAAGAACATACAGCGGGGAAAGGAGAACTTCTTCAATAAGTGGCACTGGGAAAATTGAATATCCATGTGCAAAAGAAGGAAATTGTACCCCTACCTATTGTGATATACAAAAATCAACTTAAGATGGATTAAAGACTTATATACAAGACCTGAGACCATAAAACTACTAAAAGAAAACTTGGAGAAACACTTTGAAATATCAGTCTAGGCAAAGATTTTATGGCTAAGACCTCGAAAGAACAGAAATGGACAGATGGGACTGCAGTAAACTAAAAAGATTCTGCACAGCAAAGGAAACAATCAACAGAATGAAGAAACAACCTCTTAAATGGAAGAAAATATTTGCAAACTATTCATCTGACAAGGGACTAATATCCAAAATGTACAATGAACTCAAATTCAACAATAGAAAACCCCCAAAAATCCCATTAAAAAGTAGGAAAAGGAAATGAATAGAAAATTCTCAAAAGAAGACATGCAAATGGCCAATAGGTATATTGAAAAATGCTCAACATCACTAAGCATCAGGGAAATATAAATCAAAACCAAAATGAGATACTATATGACCCTAGCTAGAATGGATATTATTAATAAAAAGACAAAAAGAAAACACAAAAATTATGCTAGTGACGATGTAGAGAAAAGGGAACTCTTACATACTGCTGGTAGGATGTAAGTTAGTAAAACCACTATGGGAGACAATATGGAGAGTTCTCAAAAAACTGAAAATAGAACTACTGTGCAATCTAGTGATGCCACTACTGGATATCTATCCAAAGGAAAAGAAATCAGTATATCAAAAAGATACCTTCATCCCCATGTTTATCACAGCATTATTCACAATAGCAAAGATATGGAACAAACCTAAGTGCCCTCAGTGGATGAATGGATAAAGAGAGTGAAATCACATTATTTGCAGCAACATGGATGGAACTGGAGGTCTTATGTTAAGCAAAATAACCCAGGCATAGAAAAACAAATTCCACATGTTCTCATTCATGATCAGGCTCAAAAACTTGATTACGTGGAGGTAGAGAATTGAATGATAGATACTAGAGGCTGGGAAGGGTGTGAAGGTGGGAGGGGGAAATGAAGAGAGGTTGGAGAATAGGAACAAACTTAGAGTTAGATAGAAGACATGAGTTCTAATGTGTGACAGCAGACTAGGGTGACTATAATTTGCAACAATATATTGTACATTTTAAAGTAGCTAGAAGAGATGACTTGAAAAGTTACCAACACATAGAAATGATTAATACTCCAGGTGATGGGTACCCCAAATACCCAGACTTGACCATTATACATTCTATGCATGTAAAAATACATATACTCCATAAATATGTAAAATATTACATACCAATAAAAAAATTAAAAGAACAGAGGTTGCCAGGGTCTCAGTAGAAGGAAGGGAGAGATGAATAGGTGGAGTACATAGGATTTTTAGGGCAGTGAAACTATTCTGTATAATATTGTAATTGCCAATACATGCCATTATACATTTGTAAAAATCCATAGGATGTAAAACAGAGTGAACCCTGATGTAAACTATGGTATTTAGTTGATGATAGTATATCAATATTCATTCATCAGTACTAAGAAATGCATTAATATCACACAGATACAAGATGTTAATAACAGGGGAAACTGTGCGGAGAGTAGAGGAGATATATGGGCATCTATCTGTACATTGTGTATAATTTTTCTGTAAACCTACAGAGCTCAAAAAATAAAATCTATTAATTTTTTAAATCTCTTTAAAAGAAAGCAGCTAGAATTTGTTTAAGAAGATAGTACCAATCATGAAAGAGGAGGAAAGGGAGAAGGAGGGGAATGGGGAAAGGAAGAAGGAATGAAAGGTGTTTTAGAAGGGATGGCAAGAGTGAGTAACAATATTTAAAACCTGATCATATGCACCCAGAGATAGATGCTTCTGGAGACGTGATAGTCCACTTTGACACTGTCAGAGAGAGTTTGAAAACTAGTGGTGAAGAAGCTTCCAGGAGTAATGGTTTTGGCCTTTAGTTAAGTCACTGTCTGTCCTTAAGGATACTTTCTCTATGCCTCTAGCTGAAAATAGTTATAGGAATCCCCCATTATCTGAATATTTATTTTCCAAATCCATGAATTTGTAAGGTAGAATATAAAATGCAAAACTCATCACTATCCCAAAATATTGGTAAATGAATTGACTACCTATAAAACCTGCTACTACTCACATTTCCCCATTAATATTAGTTACCCAAATTCATTGCTCGATTTCTTTATTCCTTAATCTCTCACTGATTGTCAGCTGGAGCACTGAAAACACCATGTGAATAAAATTCAAATCAAGTACAGAGTAAAATAGAAATGTATTGAATTACTAAAAGTGATGTTGGAAGATAGAATTAGATAGAAAGTCACAGACAAATGGGGATGCACCAGAGTTAAATGAATTTAAAACTGAAGAAAAGAATAATCTACCTAGATAAGCTTTAGAAAAGAACAATTTAAATACCAAAGTATCAATAAAGATCTTTGGAGAAAATGGGTAGTGCCTGATGCCAGATGTTTTTTAAAAGGGATTCTCTTAGTGACTATGCTGCAGGACTCAGAATAAACTGAAAGGATCAGATCAAACTGTCCTATCATTTTGTTTGTGAAAATTATAATAAGAAAATAACCTAAACTATTATAAATCAGAAAAAAATAAACTCCATAATTTTATTTCATGTTTTAAGATTACATGCTACCAATGTTTTTTCTTCCTACTACATACTATGACATTTTCATACTTATTTTAAAAACATTCAGTTATAGTGGGCTTTTTCTGATGCAATCAGGTTTCAATTAGAAGATACCTACAACCACCACCCCAATGCTTGTGAACACTTGTCCCTGTTTACAAATTTCTGGGAAGTATGACAGAGAAGAGAACATACCAAGCATCTTGCACTGGTTCTGCTCCACCATTAAGTCCCTGGCTTCCTTGTTAGTCACTCTCACATAGCTTCCACTCTGTCCTTGGCTAATCTAAACTGACATATGGCTAGCTTAATTCAATATTCTAGCTGATACCCAGCAGCATTTCTGAAATATTAAAAAATAATAATTTTACACATTAATCAAAACTTGAGACACGTCAATAAAGGGTTTGAAAATGCAGTATCCTACAACATGGCAGTAGATTATCATTATATTTAATTAATATAAAACAGCTAATTATTTAGTGTGCCTGTAAAATATAGTATTGTATCATAACATAATTTTCCCAGTGATTGACCCTGATCTCTATTTCCAAGGCTGTGTCTATCACTGTTACTGGCACTGAAGAGAACATAGGAGAAGTACATTATGGCATCCATGCCTGAGAGATTTTGCATGCTGATTGGAGCTACATTTTCATGTTTACAATTATAATAAATAATTCAAAATTAATCATTATAATTTATTTTTGTTAATTTATTTTTATTTATTTAATTATTCATAATTATGTTAGTGAAAGGGGGAAAGAATTGCAGCAAAAAAATATTTAAAAGACATTATCAAGGAGGCAAAATTTGATGTGACCCTTTAGAGATGTTTAAAATAATCAGAGAAGAAAGTAGAGAATGTTTCAAACAGAATTAATAACGTAAAGAAGTAAAAAGGCAAAAATGAACATTGGCAGTCTCTAAGAGCAATGGGACAAAGGCCTCACAGGGATGGTATTTTATTGAGATGCAAGGGATACAAAAATAGATAGGAAGAAATAAATAATAAGTTGAGAGTTTTCATTTCATTTCTTTGCTAAATCCTTAGTTAAAAATGATGATGTTACAAAACAAATGTATTTCCAATTAGCAACATGTAAGCATTGTGCAAAGAAACACAATTAATGGTGTTCATGTGCCCTTCATATAGTTAACATATTTCTGTGTCTTCCATATTTTCCAGCACAGAACCTTATTGAACCTCAACTCTTACATTATATAATTTTATAGTGGTTTTTATTCTTTAAGAGATAAATACCTTGCATACCATTTTCATCTATAGTTAATCTCAGAATTTTAATTTTGTATTTTGCTCCACTGTCCTGAACGATAGGAATCTTTATCTCTCCATTCTCTAGTCTACACAGTTCTGAGCTTGCAGTTACCAATCTGCCAAAAGGAGATTGCTCCTTTCTGGTTCCTGCTCCCTGTCCTTCCCCAATCCACTGCAAAAGCTGAAATGAAAAAATATAAAAAGGTGTTACTGTGGGCATATCTATGATGAGAGTATGAATTTTTTTATTGGTTTTCTCCATTTCCTGCCAGCTTACACCTTTGGAGAGTAAAAAATAACCCCTCCCCTGCCTAAGCATTTCTAGTTTCTTGGCAGAATGTGGTTTTAAATGCACATATAATAACTGTCTTTACAACTCCCTAGATATCAGCAGTTGTTATAAGTATCCTTAAATATCACTGCTTTAGCATGATTATGCCTTACAAAATGTCTCTAAAGAACTTCGTATCCCTTGGAAAGTGTAATGTTTTCTGTAATCTTTAAAATAACATTATAATGCTTTTTAACTTAAATTTAAAGAGATTTGATGATCATTATAAATATGTGGTACAGCTATAAATAGGCCTGTATATAAATTTCCTTTTCAAACAGTGTTGCCTATTCCAACAAATGCTTGATTTAACAAAATACTCTACCTCACTCAAAAATGTCCCTAAGCAACATTAAAAATTTTACGTCTTAAAAGAAGATTTGTTTGTGATAATTTAATATATTCCATAGATGCTCCTACATTATTCAGAACTCAACTCACAAATGCTGGATATTTCGTAAATGCTGTTGAGTGACTTAGCATGAGCTTCTAACCCTGCAGCTGTCCCTAGTCACAAGGATAAAAGCCTTAATAATTGTACATTCAGAACTCTTCATTTTTAGCTCACAAATACATTCTCTCATTTTATTTGGGACTATCATCTAATTCTCTAAAAAACTGTAATAAAACGTGGACTTGCATATTTGAAGAATGAAACTATTTTCTATTTTGTCAATCTTTGATGAGAAGACAACACTTTCTGGGTTAAGGTTTAATTTGGGGGTTAGTTTGTTGAAATTGACTTTAATGGTAAATGAATTAACCATGTTCTCTATTTTCTCCACATCATTAAGAGATCTCAACATTTGCAAAAATTATCACTGTGTAACAGAGGTAAAGGCCTGAAAAAGGGCAAAATGTTTTACAAGTCATCTCTTTAAAACCCCTCACCCTTTTTGAGGAATTAAGACCTTCATTCCTGACTGAGGCCAGTAATCAGAGGGTCAGAGGAGTGTTCTTTGTTCTTTGTTTTCTAGTATCTTAAACCACAGGAGATGGCTCAACAGAATTATCCCAACAGAGGCCATGAGATTTTCTTCACCCGAGATGCTATAGTTAAACAGCAAGAACCTGAAACTGAAATCCCCCTTTAAAACCCTATATTTCTGCTTAAAGGTGGTGGTGGGGGGCGGGGGGGGTGATTCTTTAATATGAGAGTCTGCCATCTTCCTCATTTTTTGGCAGATTAATAAATGTTTCTTTCCTTTTCTTCAAACCACTTGTCCTTATTCTTTGTTCAGCCTCGGGGACAATTACCAAACTATCAGTAATGACTGGGGAACTCACAAATGCCTTATCTTATAATAAAAATAACTACTCTTTTTGTTTAGATCTTGGCAGGACAAGATGAGTTTAAGTATGTTCAGAAGTGACACTTACAAGGCTGTTTCTATAACCAAAGCAAAATTGAAGACTAAGGCAACTCCTGACTTTTGAGATAATTAAGAAATAAGATAATGCTTTAGTAAAATTGAAAAGTAGAAAACATCTACTGCAATCACATTTGTAATGGTTTACTCTTTGCCAGCTACTGTTTGAAGCATTCTTTGAACTATCAGAAACATTATTTGAATTGTATTTATATAAATGAGAAATGCATAATTTTCAAACCATTTTATTTTATTTTATTTCATTTTTGTTTTTTTCTTCTTCTTTTTTTTAAATTTCAGATTATTAAGGTACAAACACTTTGGCTACATATATTGTCTTTGCGCCACCTAAGTCAGAGCTACAAGCATGCCCAACCATCAGACATCACGCACAGTACCCATTAGGTGTGAATTTATCCATCCTCTCCTCCCCCCTCCCACCTGCCCAACACCCTATAAATGTTACTTCCATATGTGCACATAACTGTTGATAAATTAGTACCAATTTAATGGTGAGTACACGTGGTGCTTGTTGAGAGTCCAGCTGAGTAACCTGTGCAAGACTACACAGCTCTTAAGTAGCATAGGCAAGAATCTTACCCAATCTTGTCAATAATCTTAAACACTACACTGGAAGCTTCCACATCGAACTTTTTGTATCCTTTGATGGGAAAAAGAAATTCTTTGACTATTATATGCTGGTTCACAGCTTTATCATCATAAAAGGAATCTTTAAAAAGATTGAGAATAATTGGTCTTAATGTACACAGTGATAGGTGATCTATTTTGGTCACTGATTAAAACTTGTAATCATTGTATTTAAGTGTGTAGGTAGAATAGTCCATGTAATTGCCTCTAACAAAATGGCTTTTTAGGGTAAAAAAAAAAAAATCCTATAAGTGCTTCTGATATGTCTTCCATCAAAATGCTATTTCTCTCTCTCTCTTTCCCTGTCTCTCTCATGTACACTTGATATATGTCTATATATCCACACAAACACATGAATGATTTAGTCTTAGAGAAGTCAGATTCATATCTGTAGGGCCTATGGAATAAAATGAAAGCAAGAAAAGAATTTAGCTCAAGGTAATAATTCGAAAAGCACTACAGCGGGACAGATAGAGGGGAAAAACTACCTGATAGCAAACATTTGTTGATAATTCCTATATGCTAGGCAAAATTCTAAGTGCCTTATATGTATTAAATCATTCAATCCTCACAGCAACATTTTGAAGAATGTTAAATCTACAAAGAACTCAAACAACTCAGCAAGAAAATAACAAACAGCTCTATCAAAAAGTGGGCAAAAGACACGAAGAGAAGATTTTTGAAAAAAGATAGGCAAATGGACAATAAACATCTGAAAAAAATGTTCAACACCATGAATCATCAGGGAAACGAAAATTAAAACTAATGAGATACCACTGTACACCTGTTGGAATGGCCATTACTAAAAAGCCAAAAAAACAATAGATGCTGGTGTGGGTGCAGAGAGAAAGGAACACTTATACATTGTTGGTGGGGCTCTAAATTAATACAACCTCTATGGAACATAGTATGGAGATTTCTCAAAGAACTAAAAGCAGACCTACCTACCATTTGACCCAGAATCCTAGTACTGGATATCTATCCAAAGGAAAAGAAGTCATTTTATCAAAAAAGACACTCGCACTCAAATGTTTATTGCAGCACAATTCACAATTACAAAGATGTGGAATCAACCCAATGCCCATCAATGCATGAGTGAATAAAGAAAGTGTGATGTGTGTGTGTGTGTGTGTGTGTGTGTGTGTATGTATGTATACACACACACACACACCCCATGGAGTACTGCTCAGTGTTAAAAAGGAATGAAATAATGTCATTTGCAGCAACGTGGATGGAACTGGAGACCATTATCCTAAGTGAAGTATCTCAGGAATAGAAAATCAAACACCGTATTTTCTCACCAATAAGTGGCAGATAATAGGAGGGTACACATGGGCACCAAGTGATATAAGAACATGAGAAACTGAGAAGGGGGCAGGGCGTGAGGGTGGTGGTGCGATAAAAATTTACCTATTGGGTACAATAAACACTATTCTGATAATGGGCACACCAAAAGCCCTGACTCAAGCATAATACAAGATATCCATGTAAGAAAAACAATGTACCCTCTTAATTAAACTTTGAAATAAAAAATAAATAAAATTAAAAAAATAAAACACAAACAAACAAATAAACTGAGCCTAAGGGAGGATAATTAATATGGCTAGTAAATAATGGTGTCATGTGCATAGAGTCTGTCTGTGTCCAGAGTCCACATTCTTCATCATTAATGACATAGTTTTTTGTTTGTTTGTTTTGTTAAAATTAGGGAGTGCAACACTCTCCCAACATGTGACAATATGTATAGTGTGTGATTAAAAGCACAATCATGTTGATAACTTAATTGATTTATGCTAGGAAGAATACTGTCCTTGTTTTGTAGTAAACCAACAATAATGATTAATAGTTAATGTTATTTTTATGCAAACAAATGTAACTCTGTATTTTTGAACTGTTACTAGGATATAAATCAATTTCAACAATTTCTTAGATATATTATGTCACATAACCCACAATGTTTAAAATGTTTACTTAGGGATGTCCTGGACTCCTATTCTTAATGTATCTGATTGTGGGTCACCTAATTAAGTGCTTAAGTTTAACAATTTCAGTCTGAAATCTAATGTATAATATCAAAGATATCTAGGGACATAATAGCAAATGGGGGATGTTTATTTCATGGCGCATTTTACAACCAATTTCAAGAACTGACATGGATGAACCATCGTCTACCTTTTACTTAATGACCCAAGTCTGTCTTCACATACTCCCAATGATGTTAACATCACTGTACATTAAATAGAAGAAAATCCCTCTGAAAATATCAAATGTTTTTTATATGTGGCACTAACAGAAGGTTTCATTGCTACTTATCTACGTTCAAGTCAAGTCTCACACATGGTTGGTTAAATTAGAAGACATCATTTGTTGTCCAATGCAAGAAAGAACTTTATGGTGATTGAAGAAATGGAGATTTAATTAAAGGAGTAAGAATAGTGGATGAGACTTCCAAAAAATGTAATTCATATAGAAATTTCCAAAAGCTATTAAGGAAAATGGAATGGTTATTTCATGCACTGTTTTATATCAAAATGTATTGATTTCAGAAACATAAATGTTAAAACAATTACTTGTCTCAAAATCATAAGGCTCATTTTGTCAGTTTGCAAGCTTTTTCTATTAATATCCTCTCTAAAATAATTATGGTTTAAGTATAACTTAATTATAATTAAAATAATAGTTTATTCACTTATTAAAAATCACATTTTAATTCATTAACAATCTGAGTTATTTCAAATGGATTGACAATTATTATTATTAAAATTTATTAAATAAACAATTCCTTTCCTGTCTATAAAAATTCTCAGTGTATTACCAAATGAATTTCTATGCATCTATAGTATTGCACAAATTATAAATGGATAAACCAAATCATTTTTTGCTCTATAACCCAGTAAACTCCTATAAAACCATTTTTTCCTCACAAAAGATATTAATATATCAAGTGTTTAAGATGAGAAACACCATCCAAGAACTACTTGAATGTAGTAGAATTTGAATGTTAAATTACACACACCAGAACATAAAAGAATACTTAATGTGCCAAACCCTAAAATTAAATACATGTTATAAAATAAACACTATTAAAATATTTTAAATAAGAATGATGGCTCAAACTCCTTTAACATTCATCTTGTTTCCCATCAACAAAAGTTAGAATCTGAAACTGGGCATGTCATTATCTAAACAAAAGAAAATCCAAAATAAGAAGCAATAGCTGCTCCAGATGAGAAGGAATCAGCAAAAGAACTCCAGAAATACAAAGAATCAAAGGAAAAGAACACCTCCAAAAGAAAACACCAGCTTTCAAGTAATGGACACCAACCAAAATCAGAATATTGAAATGACAGATGAAGAATTTCAAAAATGGATTGTAAGGAAACTCAATGAAATGCAAGATAAAATTGATACCCAACACAAAGAAACCATAAAAACAATGCAGGAAATCAATGAGAAATTCACTAAAGAAATTGAAATATTAAGAAAAATCAAACAAACTTTTTGAAATGGAAAATTTATTCAAGAAATTATAAAACACAGTGGAAAGCCTTAAAAACAGGTTGCATCAGGCAGAAGAAAGAATCTCAGAGCTTGAAGATGACACCTTTCAATTAAACAAGTCACAGAGATAGGAGAGAGAAATAAAAGGAAAGAGCAACCTACAAGAAACATGGGATTATGTGTAGAGGCCTAACATAAGAATCATAGGCATCCCTGAGGGTGAAGAATAAAATACACAAGGGTTAGAAAATCCACTTGAGGGAATAATTGAGGAAAATTTCCCTGGCCTTGCTAGAAATCTAGATATCCAGAAGCTTAAAGGACCCCTGGAAGATTCATCACAAAGAGGCTAAAACCACGACACAAAATCATCAGAATGGCCAAAATAAACATGAAGGACCACTCCTATGAGCCATAAGGTGAAAACAGCAGGTAACTTACAAAGGAAAACCCATCAGACTAACTGTAGACTTCTCAACTGAGACCTTACAAGCCATAAAGGATTGGGGTCCCATTCTCAGTCTTCTCAAACAAATAATGCCCAGCTTAGAATTTTGTAACCTGCAAAACGAAATCTCATATATAAGGGGTAAATAAAGTCTTTCTCAGACAAGCAAACACTGAGGGAATTTATCAAACAAGACCTGCCCTGCAGGAAGTACTCAGAACTGCCTTATATATAGATCTGTACGATAGATACTCTTCAGTGTATAATCGCCCAAAAGCTAAAGGTCAAAGGTCAGATACTACAATGGCTCAAGAGATAAAACAAAGCAACAAAGCTCTACTCAACAGGATGAACAGAAATCTACCCCACTTACCAATTCTTTCAATAAATGTGAATGGCTTCAACTGCCCACTGAAGAGACAAAGGCAGGCTGAATGGATAAATACATAAATTCCAAGTATCTGTTGTCCAGGGACCACATCTAACCCACAAGGATGCATTTAGACTCAAGGTGATGGGGCGGAAAACAATATTCCATGGAAATGGAAACAAAAGAAAGCTGGTATAGCAGTTCTCATATCAGATAACTTAGTCTTCAAATCAACAAAAGTAATGAAAGATAAAGATAGTCATTATATAATGGTAAAGAAAATAACTCAAAAAGAAGGCATAACAATTCTAATATTTATTCACCTAACACAGGTGCACTGAGATTCATAAAGCAAATCCTACTTGATCTAAACAAAATGATAAACAGCAACATCATAATAGCTGGGGATTTCAACACCCTTCTGACAGAACTAGACGGATCTAAACAAAAAAACAATGGACCTGAAAAGAACTCTAGAACAAATGAGGCTAACAGACATTTAGAGAACATTCTACACAAAAACCATTGAATATACATTCCTCATCAGCTCAAGGAATATTCTCTAATATTGATCACATCATAGGTCACAAAACATGTGTCAACGAATTTTAAAAATAGAAATTATACCATGCATCTTCTCAGACCACAGTGGAATAAAATTAGAAATGAACTCCAACAGAAACATTCATCTCTACACAAAGTCACAAAAACTAAATGACCTATTGCTGAATGATACTCAGATCAAGGAGGAAATTAAGATGGAAATCAAAAGGTTCTTTGAACTAAATGATAAAGGGGACACAAGTTATTGAAATCTGTGGGGCACAGCTAAAGCAGTCCTGAGAAGAAAATTTATAGCCATGGATGTCTACATCCAACAGACAGAAAGATCACAAATCAACAATCTACTGAATAATTTTAAAGAACTGAAAAAGGAAGAGCATATCAATCTCAAACCCAACAAAAGAAAATAAATAACCAAAATCAGAGCACAACTAAATGAAATAGATAACAAAAGAACTATATGGAAGATTAATGAAACAAAAAGTTGGTTCTTTGAAAAGATAAACAAAATTGACATGCCTAGTGCTGCATTAACCAAAAGCAGAAAAGAAAGGACTCTAATAAGCTGAATCAGGAATGAAAAAGGAAAAATTACAACACATACCATAGAAAAATAAAATGTCATCTCTGAATACTATAAAAATCTCTATGCACATAAACTTGAAAATGTGGAGAAAATGGGCAAATTCTTAGAAACACACAGTCTTCCTAGTCCCAATCAGGAACAAATAGAATTCCTGAACAGACCAATATCAAGTACCAAATTGAAGCAGCAATAAAAAATCTTCCTAAAAATAAAAGTCTCAGACCAGATGATTTCATTCCTGAATTTTACCAGACCTACAAAGAAGAACTGATGCCTATCCTTTGGACATTATTCCACAACATTGGGAAGGAAGGAATCGTCCCCAACACATTTTACAAAGCCAATATCACCCTGATATCAAAGCCAGAAAAGGACACAACACAAAAAGGGAACTAAAACCAATATTTCTTATGAATATAGATGCAAAAATTCTCAGTCAAATCCTAGCAAATCAAATTCAGTTGCTCAGCAAAAAATAATCCATCATGACCAAGTGGGCTTCATCCCAGAGATGCAGGGGTAGTTCAAAATATGCAAATCTATAAATGTAATTCACCACATAAATAGAAGTAAAAAAAGACCATATTATCCTCTCCATAGACATAGAAAAAACATTTTATGAAAGTCAGCACCATTTTATGGTAAGAATGCTTAACAAAATAGGCATAGATGGGACTAACCTCAAAATCACTACTTCAATTCAACATAGTGCTGGAAGCCTTAACCAAGGCAATCAGACAAGGGAATGAAATCAAGGGCATCCAGATGGGCGCAAACCTATCACTCCTTGCTGATCAAACTATCACTTCTTACTGATAATATGATCCTATATCTAGAAAACTCCAAAGATTCTGCCAAGAGACTACTGGAATTGATAAATAAATTCAGCAAAGTCTTGGGTTACAAAATAAATGTACACAAATCAGTAGAATTCATATATGGCAACAACAGCCAAACTGAGAACCCAATCAAAGACTCAATAACTTTTGCAATAGCAAAAAAAATAAAATAAAATAAAATATCTAGCAATATGTTTAACTAAGGAGGTGAAAGACCTCTACAGGGAGAACTAATAAACACTGAGGAAGGAACTAGCAGAGGATGTAAATGGCTGGAAAAACATAACCATGCTTATGGATCAGCAGAATCAACATTGTTAAAATGGTTAAAATGTCTATACTACTCAAAGTGATCTACAAATTCAATGCAATCCCTATTAAAATACCAACATCATTTTTCCCAGATCTTGAAAAAATAATTCTACAATTTGTATAAAACCAGGGAAGACCCCATATAGCCAAAGCTTAAACAAAAAGAACAAATTGAAATGCATCGATTTACCAGACTTCAAGATATACTATAAGGCTATAGTAACCAAAACAGCATGGTACTGGCACAAGAACAGAGACATAGACCATTGGAACAGGACTAAGAAACCAAATATAAAACCATCCTCATATAGCCATCTGATCTTTGATAAAGCAGACAAAAACATACACTGGGGAAAAGGATCTCTATTCAATACATGGTGCTGGGAAAATTGGATAGCCATATGTAGAAGATTGAAACATGATCCACACCTGTTACCATGTTACCACTCACAAAAGTCAACTCAAGAAGGATAACAGACAGGTTGGCATGAAACCATAAAAATTCTAGAATAAAATGCTGGAAAAACTCATATAGACATCAGCCTAGGCAAAGGATTTATGAAGAAGACCCCAAAGACAATCACAGCAACTACAAAAATAAATAAATGGGACCTGATCAAATTAAAAAGCTTCTGTACAGCCAAGGAAATTATCATTAAAGCGAATAGACAGCCTATAGAAAGGGCAAAAATATTTGCATGCTACACATCTGATAAAGGGTTGATAGCTAGAATCTATACTGAACTTAGGGAAATCAATAAGAATAAAAATCAAATAACCCCATTAAAAAGTGGGCAAAAGACATGAACAAAAACTTTTCAAAAGAAGATAGACTAATGGCCATGAAACTTGTGAAGAAATGCTCAACATGTCTAATCATAAGGGAAATGCAAATCAAAATCACAATGAGATATCACTTAACTCCAGTGAGAAGGGCTTTTATCAAAAAGTCCCAAAACAATAGATGCTGATGAGGATGTGGAGAGAAAGGCATACTTACACACTGTTGATGGGACTGAAAACTAGTACAACCTCTATGGAAAGTAGTACAGAGATACCTCAAAGAACTAAAAGTAGAACTACCATTTGATCCAGCAATTCAACTACTGGGTATCTACCCAAAGGAAAAAAAGACATTCTATAAAAAAGACATCTGTACTCAAATGTTCACAGCAGTACAATTCACAATTGCAAAGATGCAGAAACAACCCAAGGGCCCATCGATACATGAATGGATTAATGAAATGTGATATATATATATATATATATATATATATATATATATATATATATTATTGAGTACTACTCGACCATAAAAAAAAAAATGGTGAACCTCTTGTATTATCCTGGATGGAGATGGATTCCATTCTTCTAAGTGAAGTATCACAAGAATGGAAAAACAAACACCACATCTACTCACCATTATATTGGTACTAATCTATCAAAACTTATGCATACACATGGACGTAACATTCAACTCTTGTTGGGCAGGTGGGAGTGGGGGAGAGGAGATGGGTAAACTCACACTTAACGTGTGTGGAGCATGCTGTCCAGGGGATGGGCATGATTGTAGCTCTGACTGAGGCGATGCAAAGATAATTTATGTAAAGCTTTTGTACCCCAATAATACTCTGAAATTTAAAAAAAAAAAGTTAGAATCTAAAAAATGTTTTAAAAAATTGAGGGCTTTAGGAAAGATTGCCATATTCTACCAAAGAAGGAAAAGTGTATTAATACTATTTTTAAATTCTATGGTTTTTTTAGATACTTTCTAAATGTTCTCTCTCACAATTTTGAACTAGAGTTTCATAGCTCTAATTAAACTAAGAAGACAATTTACACAAATTATTTTTAAATAACATTTTTCCTAATTCCTCATTAAATAAAAATAATGTATCAAATTATTAAGTTATTCCACTGAACCATTTATGTAAAATTGGATGAAACCAATTTTTTAAATTATAATTTTAAATAAAGATAAAACAAGACATCTTCATAGATTCTTAAGTTTCCTGGGCTGTTTTTTATTATAGAGAATAAAAAAAGACATATATTTAAAGTTTTAGCTTCCAGCCCTGGTCCTACCAGTTCACTGAGAACCTTGACCTCGCTAAAATTCAGTAATAAAATGTAGTGGTAGAATTGGGTGACCTGTGAATATACTTTCATCTCAGAATTGTATTTCAAGGTTGCTTAGAACACTTGCTTTCAGAAGACAAGACGGGTGCAGAAAAGAAAAATGTTTAAAAAGTGTACAACAGCATATGTTTATAATAACATTCTCTCTAAAACCATATTATTTAATGGTATTGAAAACTTAGCTTATTTTCTTATAAACTTATAGCTTATACTATAAAAAGATAATGATACTGTATATCTCAACTAGGAAACTTATTTTAAAATATAAAAAGACTATTCCAAGTTGTGGTGAATTTGTAGTGATCATTTGCCTCCCACATTTGGAAATGTTTTAACTCTGCAATTTAAGAGCTTTGAAGCTGTGGAAAGAAGATGAACAAGGAGTTTCACAAAGTTATTTTCTCAGTTCCTAGTGATTACATATGTATAGAGAAATAAATGACCTTGAAACCATGTTTAGAAGGAAAGAGACTAGAGACAAGGAGATAAAAGTGCTGGGTGAGTTTTTTTTTTTTTTTTCTCTTAGCAGAAAAATAAACCATGGATATTCAATGTTTTTCATATTTTAATGCTTTATTTGTGTGGTTGCACAAGTCATGATCAGCTACTTTTTAGTGAGCTTGATGCCTTCTCTTTTGGGTGTTTTATGAGCCAAGGACATTCTCCCTGGTATGCAGATACTTGCTTATATAATTTTACTAAAAGTTAATAAAAAGGCCAGAGCCAAGCCTTTGTGTTTATGAGGCTATAAAAGCCCATTAAGACACTTTTTAGTGCCTTTCTAAACATGCATCACTCCTCTGGAATTTAGTATTTGTCTTTCATTTCATAACATATTGGTTTGTTGTCTTCATCACACAACCTAAAGTTATAAAATCAAAGAAAGACAAAGTGATATTACTTCTTAGATGATCACTATTTGAGCATGAACCTTCTTGGTGTTTAAAGCATGAGTAGTGCTTGAGATTTGCAATGTTTGTGTATTATCCACAGTCACAGGTGCCTTTGATATGTAGGTGATCTGAAAACAATTCACTGGAATTGGGAATTAGACTTCTATATAATTTGACCTGGAAGAACTACTTTTGCCCTCCTTTCAAAATTGGACTCCATTTTGAACTTCATCATCAGAATCTCCTGTTTCTCTGTTTTTTCTAAAACCATTTTACATAATGGCCAATAGAGTCCCCAGTTTGTTCCCTGACTTTTATAACTACATACTTGGTTGTATCTTTAAGAAGTTATTTTATTGTGTTTACTACTCAAGGAGTTTAAGAAAAGACTGTTTAGGGAGGCTGCCCTTTTTTCCTGAGAGTAATAGCCAGAATCAAGGAACCAGACAAGTTTATGATTGGGCCATCACTTTGTTCTAGCCCCCCCCCCAAGCTAAAATATCTGTTAGTTTCTATTGCCTCAACCAAGTCATTCTGATAATTCAACTTACTAGATGACCAATGAATACCTAAGTAAGCCCAATACTACATTAGGAGCTATGACATTTGTGGTAAAACTCAATGCTGTTAATAATAATAGCTAACATTTGCTTATATTATGCCAGGTACTCTGCTAATTATAATCTAATTATTACAAATAAGATTTGAAATAGGTAATAATATCATGCTCATTTACTGATATAGAATCCAAAGCTTTGAAAAGATTAAGGATACTGTCCAACGTTTTATAGCTCAGCTGGAATCAAAAGAATTATTATGGTATAACCATGTCATTAAAGAAGATAGACTCCTTCTTTTGCATAAGGAACTTTCTCCCAGTCTTTCAACACCCTTCTGTGGGCTGGTTTTTTTCTGTTCCTAAATAAAACCTCAGTAAGTTTCTACAACTTTCTGGTTCTCTTTATTCACAAGAATAATCTCATTTCACTAGTGAATATATCTATTTAATGTAATAATTAAAACTACATACAAAGAGAAAACATTGCCTTTTTCTCACCTTGGGTAAATTTTATGGTGAGAAGCCTACAGTGGTGATAAGATTAGGTGCTTTCTTCTCCCCCTGGCACCCCTCTATTAGAGTGTATGACTCAGCAGAGTTCAGATCCTTGGGGAAAGCAGGGTACAGGAAAGGGACAGGTGCCATTGTCATGTAGAGTTGGGGTCCTCTGGGTAACAAAGGAACAATTCCTGACTATGTGGACAGGGAACATGTTTGTCAGCTTCTGAAAGGTTCACCCACTGTGAACTCTGAACTTCCTATGACAGAATATTCTTCTCTCTGCTTGTGGTTTCCATTCACTTCCCTTAGCCTTTGAGCTTATAGAGGTCTGCCTTTGGCCCTCTAAGCTAAAGAAATTTTAAAAATGCATTTCAGGCCAACTTCACATGCTTTAACCATCATAACTTGTACATCCTTTCCCCACTATATGTCATTGTAAGTCATTCCCAATCCAGCTTTCTATCTCTCTGTGGTCAGGCAGGGGAATGTCTGTCTCTTCTCTTTGCAGGCACATGCAAGCATTAATCTCCAAAACTCCAAGGAACATTATCAAACCTTATCAGTGGACACTTTCAAACTTCTCCAGCTTGTTTTCATGGGAGGGGAAAACACTCCCTTCCTTCATAAAGCAGCTTCTTCCCTTCCACCATGGGGAAAGAGTAGAAGTATTGATAATTTGGTCAAACAAACCATCTCTACAGGTCTCCTCAACTTCCTCATCAACGTCTACCTAACTCCTGGTAACTGATAAGCTAAGAGTTTTGAAAGCTAGATTTCATGCTCTCCTTTCCAAGTTCCATGTGGGTTGTATAGGTCTGATTGTGGAATGTGTTGGCATATATTGTTTTCCTGTGTTCCTGAGTTGAAATTCTCCCACTTTAACATCCTGTTATATCTTAGATATCTAAAGAGAAAGGGAGAAATTTTCCCAACAGTAACCTTGGAAATAGCTGAAGAATACCTTAGAGAATCAAACCTGCACAGACTATCCATCCAACCTAAGCAATCTCAAATAATACCCCATGACAGGATGAGAATCCTTGACTCAAATTTTATATCAAATTATTAATATAAACCAAAAAAAGGGGATAGCAATGCTTTCTGTTCAAAATCCCATGGATATATGTATATTAATATTTATGATATAATTAATCAGAGAAAATTTAATATTCTACTCACTTTCACATATATTTACATGTATATATTATAGCAATCTATATAAATAAAACACAAGATAATTTGTAACTATAGCCTACCAAATGACAAATATTTTAAGTACTCAAAATGTAAAAAGTCATTTCAGACACTAATGATTCAAGGTAAATCAGGATTTGGCCCTTGGTATATTGCAGTCCCTGAAAGAGACAGAGAATACCTGTAGGTTGAGAAGGGGCTCAGCAGAGTTTGCCCAATTGATTTAATAAAAGTAGGAATTCGCCCACATGGTCTAAAACAAATGGACCAAATTAGGAATTAAAGACTTAATTAGCATATAAAGATATTGCCTTATATCCCAATAGACTTCGAAATTATTCATTCTTAAAATTCTAAGCCTGCCACTGTGTTTAACATGTGTAGTGTGTCATACTTACATTTAGAAATGAAAGTATTTCAACTAAATAACATTTCAAGTACAACTCCTCAAAGGATTCACCACTCATTCCACTTTAAAACTATATTTTACTATTTTTGTGTTTCAGAAAAAATATGACTAAACCTTTTGGATAAAAAAAATCAAATATTCAATAGTTTGTAAAGTTAAATGATAATTTAACAAGCATTTGTCCAGTGTAGTGTTCAAAAAGTTCCTGATGAGGAGAGAAGGGAATGAGAAAAAGATCACTATCAGAATCACTTGGGAAAGACACCTGACTTCCCTTACTCCAACCCACTTCCACCAGATCTACATAAAGCTGTTGGGGGTGGGCAAGCTTATTATGTATGCTTAGTTTGAAAAATAGCTACGTATCATATTTATTCCCATTAATCAAACTACTGACTCCCTTATAAATATAAGGTTGAGGAAAGAGGTGTCAGACTGTTAAGTGATTTAAGACCACATGATTACTAAGCAAAGCCCCAAGAAAAAGATCTTAAGATTCCTACACAACGTACTCTAAACTACATTGAAATTGGATCAATGTAGTTTAGCTTACAGGTTTGTCATTAAATTTGTTTTATATTCCAGAAAGGTTTCTTGATCAACTCCAAACTATCTCCTTCCAAATAGGTTACATTCACAAAACTATTCAAATTTTTTTTCAGTAAGATATGCACAGTGCCAGTGTTTTGTTTAACACAATTGGTACTAAATGTAACTTCCTTCTCCTATAAAATCAATGTTATCTTTAGTTGTATACAAGAAATAAATAATGGAAACTTACTTTTAAGTTTTTGAAACAACTTATTCTGACATTCATTTCTCAGTAAGCCTCACTTCAGGTGAATAGAATGGTTTTATTAATTGGATTTGCTTGTCTAATGACAGTCCTCTAAATTTTACACTCAGGGGCCAAGATGGCAGACTAGAAGCAGCCTACACACACCACTCTCATGGAGAGGATTGAAAGTGGCAACTAGATATTCACCTTTGGATTGATACACTAGGAGAGAGAATTGAGACTCAATAGAGAAGCAACAGGAGCCACACAAGTAAGTAAAGGCGAGGGAAATGGGGCAACCCACATGGCGGGATTGGTGGTACCTGGGGAAGTTGCCCACACATGGGGAAGGGAAGAAGAGAGATCCCCAGGGTTGCACACTTCCTCTGTAGACTGAAATCAGAGCTGTAGGAGCACCCCTCATCCACAGCAGACTTCTAGTCTGATGCAGGGAGCTGACTGAAGACCATGCAGGGGCTTTGCTCCAGAGAAAAGGGACAGAGGGATCCCACTGGTTCCTGACTCCTGGGTGCTGTGGCTGGTTCCATTTTGAGGTCCCAGGCCCACAGCACTCCCACCTCCCCATCACCCCTGCCAGGCTGGGAAGGGAGTGGGGAGGCCAGGTACTCTCACACACCCTGTGAGTGGGTGCCTTACACCTGCAATGCTGCCAGGAGACCTGGGCAGAGCAAATGCCTGTGGACCCAACACCTGCTGCCGCCACCTTGGAGACCCTGCCCAGCCACAGTGGCCACAGGACCTGGTCAGAGCATGTGCTTGCAGCCTTCAGGTCACACTACTACCACCTGGGTAGTGTCACTGCCACCAGACCCGGGTGCAGGGAAGGAACAGAATGCCACATGCAAACCACCTGCTGCATGTCTGCCACACCCCACCAGCCTGTGACAGCACGGGGGAAAAGAGAATATGAAGAAATGGGCTGTGTTTTGACGCCCCCAAAGGATCATACTAGCTTTTCAGCAATGGACTCCAACAAAAAGGAAGTTTATAAAATGTCAGATACGGAATTCAGAATATGGATCACAAATAAGATAAATGCATTGATGAGAAAGTTGAAAACCAACACAAAGAAACCAAAAAAATAATTCGGGATAAGAATGAAAAATTCACTAAAGAGATAGATAATATAAGAAAAAATATAATAGAATTTCTGGAAATAAAAAAATCATTTAGGAAATGTCAAAATATTGTGGAAAGTTTTAACAACAGACTAGAACAAGCAGAGGAAAGAATTTTAGAGCTTGAAGACAAGGCTTTCAAATTAACCCAGTCAGTCAGAAATGAAGAAAAAGGAATCAGGAAGAATGAACAATCTCTCTGAGAAATAAGGGATTATGTAAAATGAACAAACATAAGAATCATAGGTATCACTGTGGAAGATAAAGAAAAAGCAAAAAGCATAGAAAACCTGTTTTTGGGAATATTGGAGGAAAACTTCCCTATATTGCTAGAGATTTAGACGTCCAGATGCAAGAAGGTCAGTAAACACCTGGAAGTTTCAAGGGAAGTAGGACATCACCAAGGCACATTGTCAACAGTATGGTTAAAGTTAAAGCGAAGGAAAAAAATTGTACAAGCTGTGAGATGAAAGCGTCAAGTAATTTCCAAAGGAAAACACATCTGGCTAATGGCAGACTTCTCAGCAGAAACCATACAAGCTAGAAGGGATTAGGGTCACATTTTTAGTCTTCTTAAACAGAATAACTAGCAGTCAGAAATTTCGTATCCTGCAAAATGAAGTTTCCTAAATGAAGGAGAAATAAAGTATTTCCCAGAGAAGCAAACACTAAGGGAATTTGTCACCACTAGACCTGCCCTATAGGAAATGCTTAAAAGTGCTCTACAAATCAATTGATACCAACTAGTATAAAAAAGACCCAAAAGTTAAAACTCATAGTTCTTATAAAACAATAACACAAAGGAGAAAACAAAGCAGCTAGGTAACAATCAACATGATGATTAGAACAATATCTCTCATATCAATATTAACATTGAATATAAATGATCTTAACACCCCACTTAAAAGATACAGATTGGTGGAATAGATTAAAAAGAAAACATAATCCAAAGATATGCCATCTCAAAGAAACCCATTTAACTCACAAAAATTCTCATAATATTAAGGTAAAGGGGGGCAAAAAAATATTCCAAACAAATGGAAACCAAAAGCAAGCAGGAATAGCTATTCTCATATCAGATAAAATAGACTTTAAATCAACAATGGTAAAAAAAAAAAA
>RJWJ010004633.1:0-28104 GCA_004363605.1 Indri indri
AATCAAGGAAGACCATAAACTGAGAACTCAAAGACAGGGGTGAGGGCATTCCTGGTGGAGGGATTGGGTTATGCAAGGACTTGACATGTTCAAGGAGTTCAGAAACACTTGTGTGACTGAAATATTTGAAGAAGAAAATAGAACAAAATGTGGTTTAAAAATGAGACAGGACCAAAAAGTCTATAGAGCTTTATCATCCAAGTTAATACATTCAGATTTTATTCCAAGCTTAATTGAAAACCAGCGCAAAATTTAGGCAGTGGAGTGATATAATCTGATTAGCATTTTACAAAGTTTATTCTGGCTGCCCCGTGGAAAATGTATCCAAGTGAGGAAGGTTGGACAAGAAGAGACCTGTCATTGTCGGGGGCTCTGCACATCCTGGGGAGAGAGGGTGTGGATTTGGAGAAGAAGCCTGGCAGTGGGCATGGAAAGGAAGGGAGGAATCAAGTCGTTCTGTGGAGGAAGAGTTGGCAGTGTCTTGTGATTGCTGGATTGCGGTTGTGAGAGGGGGTGTATTTCCTCAATTTCAGACATGACTAACTGGTTTACTGATGAGGAGTACTAGGAAAGAAGCAGATTTGGGGTAGAATATTAAGATTTGTGGTTGCCTGTAAGAAGATTTTCTATTTTGTGGTTTTGTGGCCACAGCACAGACTAGGGTATAGATTAACTCAGTGTCTCCAATTCCTGAGCACAAGCAAGAAAACATTTCTCAGCATTCTGTAGTTAATTGCAATCTTGTGACCAAGTCCTAGAAAATGACGATTTCAGGAGAAATGATGCATTACTTCATTGCTTCCTATCCAAGTCACCTGGCTGTCCCCTTACTACTCCTTTCGCTTTCTGTGGTGACTTTGGAGGCGGCCTTTTTCTGGTGGTGGAGCCTCTTCACTTCTGGGTGACTGGCTCAGAGCTCTCCCCAAACCCTTGCTGTATGCTTCATGTGAACAGTGGTGTGCTGAGGCCAGCTCGTGCAGGATTGCGAAGTCGATGGTTAAATCTTCAGGAGGTTTATGAGCTGACAGGTACAGCTACTATAATAAAATAAATAAGGTAAACTTACAATCCAATAAATTATATTACAAACAAAGATTAGATGGATTGTATTTCTGTGGTGGAAATATTACAGGGTACTGTGATACTGCACAGCCCTTTCCTATTCTGTGTTCAGTGGTATCATGCCGGTAGCTTGAACTTAGACATGGTGGAGTATTGACACTTTGAAAGGCAGCACATCTTGTAAATCAGGGCATGGTTAATTGTTTTGCTGATTGTCTAGAGTCTAGACTTAATAAAGTGATGGAGAAATATTAATAATGCATATTAAAGGTGTGTCAGGTCCGTAGCTGTTACATTGAGAATAGCATAAAAAGTTGAGAAAATATTCAAAACTATTATCCTATTCAGCAGGAAGTCGCCCCCATTGTTGATGAAGGAGTGAAGTTCTGACAAGAGCTGTCTGTTGCTGTTTTACTGCTAAAAAATGTGGTAGGTCCAGAATGATCCCTCATAGTCAGAATGCCATGCTCTACAGTCCCTGAAAAGTAAATGGCATCATGAGAGTGGTATGTCCAGACTCTGCACCCTGAAACGTGCTCCTCTATGCTAAGGCCTAAAGTTTCCAGGTATGTGACATTGTGTAGATAAACCAAATAGATGTTAACTTGTGGAAAAGTGTGAATCCTGGGGCCTGTGCAGCAATCACTATCTCAAGACTGGAATTGAAAGGAAATAGAAAAGGGGGGTTTGTTCCTGTACTAGTGGATGACTTGTATATCACTTACTGTTGTGACCTGAATTGTGTCTCCCCCAAAATTCATATTTCAAAGTCCTAACTCTCAGTACCTCAAAATATGACTATAGCTGGAGCTAGGGTCTTCAATATGATAATTAAAGGAGGTCAGTAGGGTGGGCCCTAATTCAATATGACTTGTGCCCTTAAAAGAAGACATTAGGGCAGAGATACATGCATGGAGAGACCATGTGAAGACATAGAGAGAAGATGGCCATCTACAAGGCAGGCCTGGGATAGATCTTTACTTCATGGCCTCAGAAGAAACCAGCACTTCCAAAAACTCGATCTTGGCATTCTAGGCTGCAGAATTGGGAGAAAATAAATTTACATTGTTTAAATTACTCACTGTGTGGTAGTTTGTTATGGCAACTCTAGCAAACTAATACACTTACCCTCTAGGGTTTTGGATGGTTCACATATTCATGGTACATAATACTTTAAACTTACAGTATCAATCAGTCATTGCCACAGCAATGATGTGTACACATCACTCTCAAACTTAGTAGCAAACAACAACAAATGCTATTTTTCACCCATGGTTTAATGGGTCAGCTTGGACGACTCTGCTTCAGGCTGTGAAGTGACTGGGATAGCTCTACTCATTCTGGGGCTAAGTTGATAGTGACCATTCTCATGGCAATGATAGAAGTGGAAGATAACAAGCCTAATTGCACAAGCATATTTAAGCTCTTCGCTCAAATATGTCCTGTAGGTTCCATTGATTGAAGAAAGTCCTATGGCTAAGCTCAATGTCAATGAATGGGGAACATACTCAGAGTACTAGGAGGCCATGACATTCATTTAAATATGTAATAATGGGTAAACAAAGAGTTGGAGACAGTAATTCGCTATATGGCACTTACTATGCAGAGGCAGGAGGCTGGATGTGATGACCTTTTAAAGCCATTTCTCTCCAAGATATATGGTTCCATGACTTACAGTATAACTTTATTGAGAGCTTACTATGTACCAGACCCTCATCTAACTGCTTTACAAGGGTTTTCTGATTAAACCACACAGACCGGTAGCTTATTATAAACAATATCCTGCATGACCTAGTTAAGTGTCAGATGATAAATCCTGGTGTCACACAACAGATGGTAATTTTCTGTTTGCAAACACTTCAAGTACAGCTCCATAGACTGAGAGTGAAGCTGCATAGACATTCCATGCTAGGCAAAGCATCCACAAACCAGCCAACTCATTGGTAAATGGCATCGTTTGTTTTGACAGTTTTTGCTAAACTCAAACTGCAAGACACAAAATAAATAAACAGTTAGGATTGTGCCTCCAAATGGACACTTGACTTACCTCTCAAGATATATCAGAAATGAGGTTTCAGAAGATACTGTCACAGCTAAGGCTATAGAAGAACTCAGTGTCTTGTGATTCCAAGGCAGTGATGCTGGTGGTAGGAAGGCCTGGAAATTGACCCTTCCAATACAGTTCCACAGGTGTTAACACCTACACCTGTGGCTCAGGACGGTGTCTAATTTTTGCCTAGTATGCCAAGCCATGCTAAGTGGTCTTTGTAAAGGAATTGAGATTCAAGAATATTGTTGGATACTTCCTAAAACTGACTTCCATTGACCCAAATTCAAAGCCTATTCCCTTAAGAAGGATGTATAACCATTGCTATATCTTAGCTTTGAAGACAGAAAAGTAGAATGGGTGTTATTTTTACTCCTACTCTAGAAACCCTGTTGAATCTCATTCAGAAATAGAAATTTAGGTATTATGATGGATAACTATGTGAAATGCCCTTTTCTAGAATAGCAAATGTCAGTGCTTCGAGGATATATGGTGTCAAGATGACTATGTTTGTTTGATTATGGCATATAAATTAGATAATGGTAAATAAGTCAAGAATCTGGTATAAGAAATGTATTTACAACCTGTAAGCCTATTCTTGCATACTTATTACTAATGATTGTTTTTACCAAATAATACCAAAAATTGCTTTTCATGTTAATCATCATGCATTTATAAATTTTCAACTATGCTTATATCTCTTGCCCATATTCGATCTCTATGATAAAGAAGGTGGATTTGTTCCCATGTGATAGAAAGATGGGGATCCAGAAAGTGATGGCATTTGGCGTAGGTCAAATGACAATTCAGAGCTGTAGGAATGGCTGGAACCTTTATCTTTGTAAGAATCGTTGAGAGAGAAGTTGCCTAACAGTCCTTCACACATGTTGATTCGTTCCAGGCCAAGTTGTTTACACTGTAAAATTTAGAAAGGCGATGTGTAAAATGGCCCTCGGGGCCTCGGTGAAGATTTCTCAAAGACAGACTGAACTCCACATCTAGCAGTGTTTCACAGGATTTGCTCACTCCAACACCCAGATGTAGCATTCAGAACCTTATTCGATCTCCAGTTTGGGGCAGTTTGACACTCTAACAGAGGGTCACCTTGGTAAGCGACTTCATGCACATTGTTCTTACAATACGTATTCCTGCTGACAAAGAAAACAAACCTGAATGAAAACAAACCTGAAATAAAACAATGCCGGAGCAGGTGTTCTAGCTGTTGGAGAAAAGTCATTAGAGTGACATTACTCAATCACTTTGTTTCTCTTATAATAATATATTATTTATTAAAAGCATTGCTTTTCTTCTGTGTAATTTTTTATAAATTTCACATCTAACATTTATTCTTCCTTCAAATGTGCCACAGCAGAAACAAGAAGGTGTTTGCAGAACGTGAAACAGAAATCTTAATTCTGTTTTGAATAGACTGCCCTAAGCTTATTTAGAAACCAACATAACTTTAAGCAAGATGCTTCTGATACTTCTGTCTTGGGTCTCTCAAACCCAAAACGTTCCATGTAAAGAGATCAGAGAATATTAAAACAAAACAAAACAAAAAAAACTATTTCTCATGTTGCTCTATTGAAAAATCTGAAGAGTATGTGCTTTAAATGACTCTATGGATACTTTAATAAGTGGACTAAACACACACATTTATGCTAGAGCCTTTTCTTCTTGTGCAGAAAGAGCGCTGATACAGGAGAATGAATGCCTTTCCCTCATCATACCAAACAAAAGTAAGAGGGATTCTATTTTCTAGGCATCTTATTTAGTAAAATTAAGCAAAGCTTCCTAATGTAAAGTCCTTACGTGATGATAATAGAGTATGTTAAGTAACCAACAAATATTCTGCTGAAAACATGTCAACCCTTGGGGAGGCCTCACAGAATGTCTATTATTGAATTGTGAGCCTCATACGACGTGTTTTTTATTTGGATGACTCAAATTCTACCCCATTCCCTTGTCATTTTGAGCAGCATTATCACAGTTCAGGCAATCAACAGGGACCTGGAGGAAGAGAACATTAGATCTGTTCGCAGGAACGCAGGGGAGACAGCATGTGAAAACTGGGGCAATCACCTCAAAATTGGGGCATGTGGCACTCTAACAAACTCCCTCACCTCTGAGAACTCTCCTCAGAAACGTCCTGTCATCCCCTTGAGACTGCATCAAGTCAGCTTGAATGTGACATTGTGAAAATGCTATAGATGCAGTAGGAAAAACGGTTTCCTCTCCTAAGACGATTATTGCAAACAAAGAACTCATGTCAGAAATGAGTAAGCTTACCTTAGGAGTTTAATAAGCACTGACTGATTGGTGGAGGAGGAGGAAAGACGAACATTGGGAAATGTTGTACTTTTCGTGAGCTCATCATTGGCAGTCTGGGTTGGGTAAGTAGGGTCAGTTAGAAAGGAAAGTTGGCTGAAGGTGAGAGGTAGACAATAAAAAGGAACATTTTTTTTTTATTCAGGCAGTTTCATATACTGTTGGTAGTGTCATTTGTAATGTCTAGTGTTTCCCATTAGAAACATCAAATAGGCAAATAACAAGGTGGTCATGAATGTAGCCACTTTACAATCTGCCACATTAATGGAAGACAAAAATGTAGTGGGGGTATTGGGAGGAGGAGGAGAATACATGCTCTTAAGTGGATAATTTGTCATTAATTCAGGCTCCGATTGGCATTGATAATGTTTCACAGGGGCTTAGAATTTAGGGAATAAGCTGAATAAATAAATGACAAACATACAGCGTTAAGTGTGAATAAATGACACCCAAGGCCAGTGTGGGTCCATTACAGCTAGAGAATATTTCCTGTATCCCTACCATGTACCAGGTAATGCTCTAAGTGCCCTCTGTGATTAGCTTATTTAAATCCTCACAGAAATTAGAATCGTTATTCCCATTTTACAGAAAGTGAAACTAAAGCACCAAAAGGTTGAGCGATTTGCTCAAAGAAGCATGAGACTAAGCAGAAGAATTAGGATCCAAAGCACATTATTATGATTCTTCACCACAATGACCCTACACTGCATCTATAATGGGAGAACAAAATGGAACTTGGACCTGAATGGAAAGTAGGGTGTACATGGTTAATCAGCTTACCTGTAAGGTGTTGTGTTATGTTTTATTCCCTAATTGCTGGTTGAAAAAAATTGAACTATAGAAACAGTTTGATAATAAATAGTTGAACAAATAGTGGTATAATACCATAATCATTATAATAAACAATGTTTTCTAGTTCTACAGGACCTCATTGCCAAATAACATGTACTTTTTTGTTTCTTCTTTTGATGTAAAGAATCTGAGCTCATCAAGCATTGGATGTACTAGGTGCTTCCAGTCAGTGTGCATTGATTTGAATAAAATTTTATTCACGTATTGACTGAATTAGATTTTATTGAAACATATTGCATATTAAAGGATAATCATAGATACTAGATTGAAAGCAGTAACTTGGTTTAAGAAGACCACAGAAATTTTTGTAATCCATTCCATTCCTGAATCTCTGTTGGCATTATATGAAACTCATCCTAAAAAAAAGTTCTATTTTACTGAGGATGCTACTTTATAACAATGTCTAAATGTCATTTGTCTTTTAGAAACAAAATAAAGAGAAGAGCTCAAGGATTTGAGAGAAGGTTTTGAACATGGAGGATGGATGAATAACACTTGTAGGAGAAATGAAGATACTTTCTCATCCCTGGTTCGCCCAAGTGTCCAGCACCCAGTGAATGTGATAAGACATAATGGTGTTTGTGAAGGGTACACATGCAGTGATACTGCCACCTTTCTAAAACAGACGCCATTGCAGACATTTTGCTAGCCCTCTTTTCACTGTACACACAGCTTGGTGTACCTAATTTATTAACCCTCAAATATTCGAAGACAGAGCTGAGCATATGGTGTAAAACTGAATGAATGGAAGAAAATAAACGCAGAGAGAAACATTTATTTAACCTCAGGAAGAGAGACACCCAGTATATTGGTGTACTTGTGTATTGATATATACTAGTATATCTTAAATTGGTATATGAGTATGAAACTATTGGATTGTTCTTTATGTGATTGTCCCTGCTCAGTTTTAGTAAAATATTCCAATTTGAGGGAAATTCTTCTTTGCCAAAAAGATATAAAAAAGGGAAACTTTAATATATTTTTAATTCTTCCTCCAGAATTCATGCTAGTTTTTCTCTCTCGTTTCTTGGAATTTCTTCTGTGCAAATCATTCTTATATACTTTTCCACTGTGTTTTTCATGAAGAAGATATAGTGATTGTCAAAGAGAAGCAGACAACATCAAAGTAGAGCTTTATTTTCCTCCATGAAGTCCTTCTAGACTTGTTTACATGTAATACCCTTGAAGGCAAGACACATGTCTATATTATATTTGTTGGTATCTGGCACATATTAAGTACACAGTATGTTTTTTGACTGTATCAATTAATAGTCAAGAATGAATGAAGGAAGTAGATGTTTTTGTGAGGCTTTCAAAGAAATTTATAGAATATTTTGGAAACAGGCCCATTTTATTTCCAAAGGAAATTTTACTTTCAAATAAAAAAAAATTCACCCAAATGAGATTTTGGGGTATTTCATACTCTTTACATTATCTTGTGGTAATTATACAGAAATCTCTATTTATGTAAACACAGTAAATGCATCATAACACTAGAATAAGTATACAAATACTGCATGTCAAATTAGGTTATAATCACTTTCAAGGGACGTGATTTCCTAGCTAAACAGATTCGTTTACATTTTGCAAAATAAAAAATAAATGAAAATAACTATATAAAATCAGGCTTACAGCTGGACAGATCTTCTTGGCAATGGTCCAGACACTGAGCAAGGAAAGTCCCTCCAGCTGAGGAATGCTCAGGACGACTGTGCAGGGGTGGCCGGGAGAGGGGCCCTTGTAGGGGCTTCCTTGACTATGCACCCTGTCCCTGGCTACCTTTTGGGAGATAAGCTGCATTAACATTTAAGATGAGACTATGAGGGAATTGGGGTGGGGGTGGGGGTGTGGACTGGAAACTTGCTTAGTAGGGGAGAAAAAATAAAGGCAGTTCAACATTTCAACCTTAGGTAAAAAGCATAATATAAAAAGCCAGGGATCCTCTAACTAAAGCAAATAGTTGAAGCTAGCATTGGAATCATTGAATTTTAGAGTCAGGGTCCGGGTACCATGGATCATCTCGTCCAACCCTTGTAATGCAGATGAGGAAACTCTGCTACAGGGCAAGACACAGTGCTAAGACTGAGCCCTGGAACTTTGCTTCTCAAATCTGGTGCTTATTTATGACATAATTAAAGCTCATCCTTTCAAGAGAGATAATTACTTAAAAACTCCTTTCAATGCATATCTTTTAAAAAAAAATGCATTCAACATCTCCCTGATTTAGCCAACACTTTCTGCAGCATTCCCTTATTTTAATAGCAGAAGAGCATAATCGTAAACTTCCATTCCTACGTGGTATTATATAATATAGTGGCATTCTCTGTGGCCAGTTGGTTTTGCAGAGGAGTTTCCCTTTCACTTAGCTTCAATGACCATTAGCTTCAAATGTTCATTGACATTAATAAGAGCCAGTTTGCTAAATATGTTCACATTCATTTACTGCTTACTTTTGTTGATTCCAAGAAGTCATTAAAATGATTTTTTTTTTAAATCCATAGATTCTGACTTGGAGATAGCTCCATATTTCTGCTATTGAGTAAAGTAGGTATGTGTGTATGTGTGTTTTAATGTAATCAATACTAATTTGTATTCAAAATATATTTACTGAAGACTTACTCTCTGCTGTGCTGTGCATACATTAATTTCTTCTCACATTCCATTGGTTGAATTGTCCTGAGCAGAGGTTGGTGAACTAAGGCCTGTGAGCCAACTCTAGCCCCCCGCCTGTTTTTGGAAATAAAGCTTTATCAGAACACAGTCAACTCAGTTGTTTGTATTTTGTCTATGGCTGTTTGTGCACGACAATAGCAGAGTTCACTAGTTATGATGGAGACTCTATGATCCTACAAAGACAAAAGTATTTGCTATCTGGCCCGTAATAGAAAATTTTGCCAACTTGTGAGCCTGAATGTGAATACTTAATTATCCAGCTGGCTTCATAAGAGAGCTAAATAAAATAAATGACACCAAACTTCAGCTACCCCGTTCACTACTCACACTCAAGTGTCTGTGGCCACAGGAAATAATCATGGCACTAAACAAGGGAGAGAGAACTGGCAAAACCATATTCTTTTGAGAAAGAGAAAGCTCTTCCAGATTTGTTTAAATTATTTTCAAATCCTCCTGTTCCTAGAACCATCCCTAATCTGTACTAATACACAAACTTGTAGCTTTTGCATTACAAATTTATTGTTATTTCTTTTACTTCCTTTTTTATTCAGGAAAAAGGTAATTAGGCTATAAACAGAGGTCTGACAACTAATTTCAGTCAAGGCAAAATTAATACAAAGCCAGCAGATAATTTTAGCCAAGTGAAATTAAAATAGATATATTTTAATGGCATTCTAAAAAATCCAAGTCTCATTTTTTTCCCCTTTGTTTTCCCCACCTTGCCCTGTTCTCATGTGAACTGCTAGTCTGTGTAGGTAGTGGCGTGTCCTGATTTAGGTGAACGACCAGCTCTCTGCTGTAGCCATTCTCACTGCTCCTTCCTTCTGTCCCCACTATTGATCTTTGGGTGGACAGCCACTTCTTTCTCTTCCTTCTAAGGGGTTTCTTCACACTGAAAAGACAGGACCGTCTCAGGGAAAGGTATTCTCTCCCCACCCCTTAAATTTTTGAATGTTCATTGACATTAATAAGAGCCAGTTTGCTAAATCTATATTGGAGCTTCGAGAATTTAAAGGTTAGTAGCATTGTGTGTCAGTGTGTGTATGTGTGTGTGTGTGTATTTCCAGGGGGATATTCCAACATTGCTGTGTTCTGTCACTCCAGGAACATATTAAATATGCATCTCAATGTCAGCAGCACCTTGAGATGTTATCTCCAAAATTATCACCTGCCTTCTGAAAACCATAACCCTAAAAATATTGATTGGTTAAAAGGCAGGATCTGAAGGCATGAGTCAGTGTCTCCCTGGATTATCCTAATCAAATAAGGATAGTATTAACCCAGATACTCACTGATCTGCCAGTATTTGGTTTGAAATGTAGGCGTCTCAACTAAAGTTATGTGTTTCATTTTTTTGAATATTTCTTCCAGACATTTAAATACATTACCACTAAGCCAGAACCAAGAAAAGCATAAAAAGCATTTTAGGGAATAAATTCAGCAAGTTTCCATTTGTACCGGATAGTAAAATTGTTGACATGCATTAGGAGGCATGTGTATTGTTCAGCCTGTCAGTTCTTCGTCACATGCTCAAGGCATAGTATTTTGGCTGCCAGGGGTTATGCAGAAAGGTCTCAGACCTTTCAGGTAGCAGTGCTTCCTCATAAAAAGTTTCCAAGCCACCTGGCATAGCTATTTAGGCAAGGCAGAAGCAAGCTTATTTCATTAACTTTGCTACAAATATAACTTCAGTGAAGGGTAGCCAATAAATACAGGATGAGAAGACTGATAGGGATTCTCTCCATGGAAGTGTTGAGCTTTACGCAATTTTATTTAGAGGCACTACCATTACTAAAGAGGCTATGAATTGATCAACTGTGTCTTAGAATCACTACAATGGTGAAAACACAAATTGCAAACCAGCATGTAGTCACAAGGGGAAAGGAGAGAAGAGAAAAAGTAAAAGTTGGGCCTCACATGTACTATTCATTTTCCTTTACACACATAAGTACTGGACCGGCTACCTGGACTCCAGCATTGGTAGGAGCGTGCGGAATTATCGTTCGCCAGAGGGCCCAAGGAGAAGTGCTACTCACAAGGAGCTTCCTCTCTGTTCCTATATGCTTCTGTTTTCAGAGGAGTCCAGATGTTTGTTGGAGACAATTATGTTCCCTTTGCTCAATGTGCTACAATGAAATATGGTTGGGAAGAAGGAGAGTCTGGACTGGAAAGTACTGGGACTGTGAGTTGCTTTGTGGGCCATTGAGGAAGGTTTGAATAAAATAATCTTTGTAGGGCAGGGAGGAGGAGATAAGTGCTTGGAGCTGGCTCAGTGACATTACTATCTTTGAGGCCCTTGGTGGGCACTACTCAGCCCTCCTAGAGAGTGTTAATCATACATTCTCTTTGTTCCCTTTGCCCTTTTCATTGGAAAAATCTGGCATGTGTCAAAATTAAGCTTTAGTCTACACCAGAGTGATAACCCTTTTCCCTCTTTTCCTGAATTCTTGACTGATTTTTCTCAAGATTCAGGACTTGGAAAAATATTTGTTTCTCACAAATGGCCGAATGCGATTTCCTCATGAAAACACTAATCACAATCTATTGAAGAGTATCTCTGAGTATCCTGTTATATACATCTTTGTGTCTCCTATGGTAATATGAAGAAATATTTTGTTGACTAAACCCATTATTGTTGAAGAAACCATGAAGACTTTTTGCCTTTTATTTTCATATCCTTTCCACTTTATCAAGTGCACAACTACAAGCTCTTTTGCTATTGGAAGATAATCCCACAGCAGAGCAAACTTTCCTATCTTCATTTTAGACATAAGGAAACAGACTCCATCGTGAAGAGTTGGCACAGGTTATGTGACTGGTAATTGTCACATTCTTGAGTAGAACTCATTACTCTAGATTTGTAAGCTTCCCTTGTCAGTCTATAAAAATCTTCAAAACCTTTATCCAATATGGAAAATTTGTTTTTTAGTGGCTTTTTGCCTCCAGTGACCCAAAATCAGAGTAAAGCCTCAAAGCATATCTGGATTTCTGGAGTAGGGGTGTGCTGGATCTGATTCCACAGGGGCTGAGCTCACAAAAGCCAATTGAGCACATTTCTTCCTAACTTCATGTTGAATGATATAACACTGGTAGCTTGAAATCGGCCATGGTAGAGGTGTTTACACAATGGAAATTGGCAAACAACGTATACAAATTAGAAACATCTTCCCTCCCCCTGCATCAAAAAGGTTGGTTGCCAAATATCTATCATAATACTGCTGGTTAGAAATCTGGGCACCAGGCAAAAAAAAAAAAAAAAAAAAAAAAAAAAAAAAAAAAAAAAACCCTGCAATTAGGTTCCCTGATGCTTAGAATCTGTTCCACGTTCTTGATTTGCGGTTTTTTTGTGAAATCCTTTTGATAATATCCCCTTGTGGTCTTTTGAAATTGTATGTAGAACATCAAAGTATCTTCTCCAAAAGGAAGAGTGAAATCTGGGAATAAAATTAGCTACTTGTTTAAGACTATGGGTGTTTGTGAACATGTGAGTGTGCTTTAAATTACACATAATTTTAAACAACTGTGTAAAAAGAGTTTTAAAAGTTTAATGGTGCTGAACCAATCATAGGAATTAAAAATTGAAAAGAAAATACGAAATGATACCTTGTTGTTCTGCTTTAAAAAATAAGTTTCCTTCTCATTTGCAATTAAGATGCTGATAATTTGCATAAAATGTGTAAAATTCGAGATAATTGAACTACAGTAGCTATAAAAGTGGCTTTTCCATTTAAAAAATAAATCAGATGTCCACTAAAAGGGTGTAAGAACCATTCCCCCCTCTCCTCCCTCTTCCATTTGGGTCTCTGGTATTTTTCACACTTTTATAGCTGATTTTTATAGCCAAACAATCCATGGAGTTTGTGCAGCTCCAAGACAGCAGCTGGCCCAGGCAGGCCTGTTAACTCTGGCATATCAAGGACCCTTCAGAAGATTTCAAATTCATCCTCAGCAGCCAGGTCAATAGATCAAATCCAGGGAGACCTAAGGGAGGCTGCCGTCGGGGCGGGAGGAAAGGGATACAAGGGGAAAAGCAGACAAGAAAAGCCAAAGTACAGAAATGGCTTTAAACTAAACATCAATAGCTGTTTTTGTTTCCCTGCACCAGGGTTTCCCCTGGGAACCTCAAGTTTAAAGGGGCCGATCTGGAAAAGTGTACACCAGTGATCAAAGTGGCCACAAGTGATGGCCCCAGACTGCTGTTTGTGTTTCATTGAAGGAGACTTTCTTCCCGGGATGAGGTGCAGTCTCCATTCTGAAGGAAACCTCAGGACCAGCTCTAAGTAACTTCATGAAACATGTCTTAGACCTGTTCCTGTCTGCCCGTAGCTGGGATGGGCTTCGATGCCCCCCTTTGGAGTTCAGGCACATGATGATGTGAGTTGTTTGTCTTGCTGCTCTACCGAGATGTTTATGATGTTGAATATTGGCAGGCATTCTCTTCATTTTGTCTCATCTTTCTTCTTCCATGAAAGAGGAAGCACTTCAAGGGCAGAGACTGTGCTGAGAGGCAGAGCCTTGGTAGCGGAGGTGGAAGGGTGTGGACAGGTTTCACAGTGTTAAAACATGGCACCGAAAGTGCCCACATGAGGAAAAATGTTGAATTCTCAAAAATGGGATGAAGCTCTCAAAGCTATATAAATGGAAAAATGCTGGTTGTATTACTATTTCTTCTGATAAATAGTAAACATCACAATTTTTAAAAAATCATGGTAATAAATAATAACAAAGATAAGTGGTCTCTTGGAGTGAGATCTCCCATATTAAGCCATTTTATCTGAGGCGTTCAAACATCTGCTCATGCTGTGTCTATGTGTTATGCAATAGATCCCAGAGCATCTAGGAGGTATGTAAAAAATGTTTGCTGATTTGATTTGACATCCCTTATTCTCAGGAATCTAGAGCCCTGACAGCCAGTTGTGTCTGGAGGGGTCTTTCCCAGCATAGTTCTTTGCTGCTAGTGTTCCTACTCAATCTACATCACAACTGTTTAAAATAATATTTTATAAAAAATCCTGCAGTTCCATTAGGTTTCTGCCCTCTCTTTGGAGGTTATTAGCAGATTCAATAATAGAAAACAAGGTTATTGATTTAGTATGTAACCCCTGCCTAGTAGCTTGTTTGCTTTCAGTTTGAGGCATCCTGAAGATGATGTGTCAACCCATAATAGTAATTCTGCTGGCACCTGAGACACTACGGAAGGCCAGTGGGAATTAACAGTAGCAGGATGCAAATATTCAGAAGCCCTGCAAAGCGCACTACCCAGGGAGCTGTCTTCTCCATTCTTCCATTAGGCCAACCTGGATGTGCTCCTCATTAGCTACAGGTATCTCTATTTTACTCACACCATGGCTTGCCCATTTCCCATAGAGAATCAACATAAATATAAAATTGTTTTTACGTATCATATTTTCCATGTGAAGGTGTATTACTGAAAGTTTATTCATACTTAATAGTATGTATAAAATCTGCATAATATATAACATATATGATATATAATGATTCTTTATCTTAACCAAAGGGTCTTAGCATGTCAGGATGAAGAAGGCCTGAACGAGTTCTGTAGAGACGCATCTTGAGAAATGAGGCATGCAGAGGGGCATCTCAGATGAGAGAGGGCAGGAATGCGGGCAGTGACATCTGGAGCTCAGAAATTGGTACCTGTGGGTGAGAGAACTACAAGACATGCTGTCATTTTCCTCTCTTCCTGCATGTTAAGACTGCATGTGACCTGAGCATCTTTCTCAACACGGTGCTTGAAGAAGCAGTGAATTGGGATTGGCTAAAGCAACAACGCCTCTTTGGCATTCTGGATATTTATTATCCAAAAGTGTGGTAAATAGTGCTGGAACTAGAATGTGCAAGTTTCTGGGTTATTTTTTCTAGTTGGTGAGTAGAGGGTCCTCCAAACCTTGGGAAAGCATGTGCTTAAAAGATATTTAATGTAGTTATTTCCTTCCTTATTCTCCGCCACCAGCTTTCTGGCCGGTTTACATGAGTATGCAAAATTACGAAACTAGCTTTCATTAAAAGTTGGCACAAGAAAAAAAGAAAAAGAAAGAAAAGGAATAGGTGTAAAATATGTCCCATATGATCTTCAAAGTTTCTGCCAGTGTGCCTCAAACTTGTTTTTCAGTTTTCCAGCTCTCTCATGTCAAATAAGGCCCTGCACAAGCCCATGGGATGACTGTGGCGACAAGGACAGGGCTCCAAGATGCTTTAGGACTTTGGGGGCACCGTGGCTCATTTTGGGGCCACACTACCTTCATCTTTTCACTCAGACTTTCTTTGTGCGAATTTTCAGTGTTCCCTCCCAGGGGAAATGACCCCTGAGTGCCTTCCCTCTAACAAGGAAACTTCCATCTTAACCTGCCTCTACTGAATGTAAATTCCATAATTTTTCAGAAGTCTTTTATATAATATATAGAAACCTCAAGCAGAGGACTCAAGGCATTTTTTTTCCATCAGCCTGGTTCTAATTTTATCAAAGCATTAAAAAGAAATCTCTTTGGCTTTCTTCTTGTCCAGTACTCTACTCACTCTGTAGCACATTAAACGCCACCTTTCTGATTTGCAGATGCCGCTGCAGAATTATGCAATTGGACCAGTAGTTGCCAGTTCTCCACACTCTTGCTACTCCACGTTATTGCACAGCAGACTACTGTTTTGCAGACCTTCCTTATTGCCTAAATGGCTACATTATCGCTGTGTACACATTAGGACAAGCAAATGGGCCCCTTAAGGCAAATAAGGGTTCAAATAACCCAGACAAGGTAGCCCAACTGAATTGAGGATTCACCCTTGTTACAACCTTATTGCTTTATGGCACAGGAGCCAGTGGAAGGGACAGACTGCTTCGAGTGTGTTTCTACTGATCCTGCTGGCAAATCATAGCTTTATTACAGTAATGAGCCTGACCATATTTCTGTGCTTATGCATATTAGGCGCCAAATGTATTTTCTGGCCTGCCAGCCTGTGGTAGTGACTAACATGAGCAATTTGTCCTGGGTTACAGTGTGCGTGCATGCATTAGGTATGAGCATGTTAGTTGCTCTGGGTTATAAAATACTACATGTTTCATCATGCATATGTTTATATGCACAACTTAACTATATGCAAAATAGCTTGGCAATTAACCAACACAACTTATTAGTTGGCTACAAGATTACTGCATAATCTTGGGGACAGCCACAAGTTCAATTTAGCAATATTAAAAATTTCATAGGATTATTGAGTATCTAAAGAAAACATTGACATTTTTCCCCCTCTATAGTGTAAGTGTTGAGATTGTTTAAAAATACCCTGACTCTCCTCTTGGTTTTATTTTCATAAGTAACCCTGAGTGACATCCTTTTTAGGAGGCTGTGGGATTTTAGACCATCTATACTCTCATACTCATTGTGAGCTGATATTTGGCCTTTGACTACAACTGCTTTCAGATAAAGGTGAATGGTCATTATTGTAATTTCTGCCTCAGGATCATATCTTATGTACGCCATTTATTGGGTTCATAATTATTAAAAGATGACTTCAGCATAAATTTCAGCTCAACCACTAAAAACAATGTAATTTTTTTCTTTCTCTTTCTATTGATCACCGGAATCATAAAGCTTGGTGCTGTTTGCTACATGGTTTGACTACACAGGAAGCATACTAATTCAGGGGCTTACTCCAAAAGCACATACCTGTAGAAATACGTCCTCCTGAATGCTTAATTAAAATTAACTCTTTCTCTCACTTCCCTGCAAAATAAATCAATAAATAGATAAACCAAAAAATGACTAGATGAATAAAGAATGAGAATTGGTGGGAAACCTGTGCTAAAGGAATTACTATTGCTATTTCCACACACATTGCTTGTTTTAAGTTGTCAGAAAATTGCTTTTTTCCTCCATTCAGGTTGGATTTACGCAAATGACCACATAGGACAGGTGTCTTTATTTAGTTGCTACTAAAGCTGGAATCATGTTGTACAAGAACTGATAACATGAAATAAGTGGGCTTATCCCTTCTGAAGCTTGTTTTACAGTACTGGTATATCTCTTTAGTAAACCCTGCTGCGTTTTTAAGGAATACGATAAAACAACATAAATGTCTTTGTGGCTAAAACTGATTGTTTCAGAAAGAACAGGGCTGTTTTATTCCTGTCTTTTATCTCTTCTACATTGAATTTTTGAAAACATCAACAGTTTACTGGCTTGTGTGTATATAATAGGTCATTTCTTCATGTACCCCCACGATTATCCATGCACTGAAGAAAAGGAAGAATGGGAGGAAACTTGTGCTGGTAATAGCAACACCCCAAAGAAATAGAAAACCCAGGCTGAAATGTGCCTTTTGCAGTCCTGTCACAGATTAATATGGCTCATGATAGATATTTAGTTCTCTGACAGTTTCCCGTGCACCTTTGCTGGGAAGTTGATAGAAATTACTCCAGCTGAATGCTTAAAGCAGATGTTATCCCATTAATTAGCTTTGGACCCGGGTACACTCGAGACTTTCCCATTTTCAGGCCGAAAGGAATTGGTCCCAGTGAGCGTGCTCTATATCCACATTTAGTATCATCTCATAAACAGCAGTGAAAACACAGCAGGCCCTTGATGAAGATACATTAGCTTATTTCTAATTTAAAGTTATGTTGCTTAACCTTAATGTAATTGGTCACTGGTGGCCAACTGTTTGTATAGTGTGTTGATGACCAAAGAGATGTAATAAATTATAAAACCCTCCGCTTAAATGGAGGGAACGACTGCTTTGTTAAAAGCCTTGCATGTAATAATGGTAAAATAATTACACCTCAAGCCGAATAACTGTGAAGCTGTTAATACTAACAACAGAGTTGTTCTCAGGATAGCTTGGTTCATCCCCATTTGAAACAAGAACATGAACCTGTCTCTTATATTTATGCAAAGAGTAACTTTGAAAGTTCAACCTCACAATGATTAAAATAAATGAGTATATTATCCTGTTACATTATTTTGGAATGATGGTGATGAGTAGTGGGGTGGTGGAGTGAATGAAAATACTTAACCAATCGCTATGGTTAACTAGGAAACTAAAAGCACAAATAATTCTATTCTGTAGATCAATTCATAGTCACTGCCAGGCACGTTTCTAGAGAAGACTTGATTAGCTGGTAGTATAACTGGGATAATAATCAAATATGAAAGTAATTGACACAACTTTAATGTTTAATAATGAATAGCATGCCAGAGGCAAAATAAAGGGAAACTGTCTTCTTTTCTGAGAGCGAGTTCAGACTTAAAATTTCTTAGGCCAAATACAGTGATTACTTGAGGCTTGTGAACTGCAACTTCAGGATTAGAGTTAAAATTACAAATGTGGTTAAAATGAAATACCATGAGTAACCATATCATGCTATTGGTTTTCTCTATATTGCAGCTGAAAATCTGTTTTTCCCTCTCCCTATTAAAGGCTTGCGACTTTAGTTTAAAATGCAGAACTGAAATAAACACATTCATGCTTCTGTCTGCATATCCTTTCTTTCCTCCTTCATTGAATTGTGTCAACCCGCTTTGCTGTAACAAGTAGGAAAAGTACAGTATTTGCTTTTCTCAAAAGACAGTTCTTTTCTCTAAATATTTGCATTGTGAATTTGGATCACCTCCAAAGGGCACTCACTTCACAATAGAGAAAAAACATTTCTCTCCCTTCTCACATTACATTTCTTAGAAAGACCTTCCAATAATTTAAACTATTTACAGTACCTCTAGGTCATTATTTCCCCTGACTCCACCGAAAATACCCTGGGACGCTATTTACGGCTGACTTCTGAGTTACCTCGCAGGATCGGTTTACGAAATGGAGACTTCACCATGTGAAAGTCATTATTTTGTTTAACGCAACTTGCAATGTTAAATGTTTTTTTTCTTTTTCTTTTCTTTCTTTTTTTTGAATTTGCCACTTCCTTACAAACATTGCCTTGGCTAATAGTGCTAGTTATGAGAACCCCAGAAGTTCAGATGTGAAGATACGTGTCTCTCTGGGGCCAATCTATCTATATTAACTGGAGCTAATTCATAAAATTGAAAATGCTGATGGGAAAATAACAGGAGAATAAAAGGGAATTTTTTTTCCCTTTCAGAAAAGAAAACAAAAACTTCTTATGAAATTAAAAATTCTGCATTATGGATAATAACCTAATGGAGGTTTCTAAACAATCAGAGGATAGTGGGCTGTCCCACAAAGACCCTAATTGAGGTTATAAAGGGGGAAGCCCCCAAGTTTGTACAGAGAATAGTTGTGCTCTGGGAATAACTTCAGAGCTACTCTTCTTAATAGCAAAAATGACTCTGTTGCTGTTCCAACTAAAAATCAATGTGGCTCACAATTTTAATAAGGAACATGAATCTGAAAACGTGTTTAGTATCAGGTTATATAAACACACCCTAATGAGATACCATAAAATCCATCACATTAAAGGCTGGTTTCCTGCAAGGTATATTAGCTAAAAATGCTCCATATATTAGGTCAGTATACAACAGTACACATAATAAAGCAGCTCTGTCAAGATAAGATGCATGTTTTGCCCCTTAAAACTGTTATGTTTTGCACATTTTATAAGGTTCCTTGAATACATGAATAAGATAAGTTATTCCCATCTCTTTCTTAAGCAATCTCAGAAATGGCTATGACCTGAAATTGGAATTCTTGTAAACACCCATCCGAAGAAAATGTGTGCAGCTCTGTCTTAAAGAGACGGTACATGTTTAATTATCCCAACTTCTTCTAGCAGAATACTATTAACATGCACATTAGCATCATCTCATTGGTTCTTCCTGCTGCTCCACCTTAGGGGCAGCAGTAGGAGCTAATCTTATTGCTCCCATGTGCATAATAATGAAATTTGGTCTTGTCTCAAGGCAGCTTCTTTGGTCTAAAGTACAGCTGGAGACATTATTGTTCTGGAACATTTCTGACCGATTCGTTGTAAAAGATAAAGAAATAAAATAAAATATAGTCCCAAACAATGATTGTGAAACACACTGTTTTACCTTGAGTATCAAATACTGAGCACTTGAAGATAAGAATGACTCCATGTTCGAATAAAGACATAAGTGGAGGCTAGATTCTTAGATACGTGTATCTGTGTACATTCCAACAAGCACACCCACATACAAAACCCAGACAATCAGTGTATACCTATGAAAGTTCTGTTTCTGAACCCTACCTTCAGCTGTGTACTGGCGAGATAAAAATAAACCCAAACCATAGAAAGAGCCCTTTTCTCATGTCTTTTTCATCCATTTTCCAAGAAACAATGACACGATCTCATGGAATATATAATATCCTTGCCTTTTTGCATGCAATGTTGGGAAGCTTTAATAAAAAAAAAACTGTGCATACACTCACACACAAAAAAATACATGTGAATTCAAGGCTACTGAATTAAGGGAGGTTGTTCCAACATTTCCCCCACTGTACATTATTTGTATTCAAGGTTTTTGAAATGACATTGTAATCTGATGATGCACCAGCCTATTATATTGTCTAGCAGGACAAATATCCTTGCGTTTTCTCTGTAGAACTAACACAATTTTTCCATGTCAGAGGTGCATAATATCCTGGCGGTCATAAGGAATGATGCTATTAATCCTCTTGGGCAATCTCCAGGTCTGATTATTAGGGAAATAAATTTGCATGCTGCATATGAGCTAGGTGAATCACCGAGAGCACAAATTATATTTCCTGACAGCAAGTTAGAGAATGGAGCCGTGTCGCTTTTTTATCTTTCCCCCCCTCTGAAAGCTATAGAATTTCAATTCATTACATGAGATTGGTTAGAATTCAAGTCTCTTTTTAAGTTGATATTAAGTTGAGTCTGTTATCTCTGCGAAGGCTGGTAGGTTCCCCAGAGTATCCACCTAATCACTACTTAAAAAAATCGAAACGTATAGTTAGTGTCATGATTTAGGTACCAGAGCTACTTTATTTATCAGCACAGAGTGAGATAATTTCAATTTGAGCCTCCATAGCCCTCATGAATTTAACTGACTTGAAAGCTTTTCACCCCAACTCCCTTTCTCCCTCCCCCTTTCGTTGCATATTGTAATAATAGTTATTCTGGGCACCTTCATTGCTGCCATGCCAAGCATTGTACTGGGATCCTTCCTCTATTGTAGGGACCCGGTTCTAGCCAAGCTTGTGCAAAACATCCCCTGGTTTCTCTTTCCACATTTGACTGCCTCCTCTCTGCCAGCTGTACTGCCAGGCGTGTCTGCATTCAATATCCATGATGAATGTATTTTTATTATTTCTAGGGGTTGGCATCAGAGAAACCTTTTTGCATTATTAAATTTGAGCGGGGAGAATGATAGCAAATAAGAGCATAATAAATTGCTTTATGTCCTAATGTATTAATTAAGCAGACATTTATTATAATGGTTGTTTTATAGAGCCATTGTAAAAATGTATGATTGTGTGCTGATACTCTTAGCTTGGAGCCACATGTGGCAACTTGGGCGAATGGGTTGTGACGTCTGTCAGATTGGAAAGGGTTCACCGGGTCTAGTCTGCAAATTCACAAGGAAGCAATGAACCTTGCTGAGGAGTGAGTTTGGTGAAATAGTATTGCTCTGGCCAGCATGCAAGTGAGTCAAGAATCCTTTCATTGTTATTATTGTGGTTATGGGTAAAAATAAAAATATGCATACCATGTGCAGTAAATAGCTCATATTCGTATAGCATTTTACAGTTTTTAAAGTATATTTACAGACGAATGCACCATAGAAAGAAACAGCAGGTTATGGAGGCTTCCTTCAATTCAAAAATGTGTATCATTATCATTGTTTGAAACAGAAATATGTGTACACTTCAGAATAATAAGAATAATGGCAAATCCAAGAGGCAGACAATTTTGGAATATGTAAGCTCTAAGTGTTTTAGATTATGTTTGTTTATTCAGAGCAAACCAAAAGCAGCACAGCTCAGAGGGTTGTATGTTGGCCTTATGATTACTTGAGCCACGGGCAATTGTCAGAGAAACAATTGTTTCTTTACCTTGCTTCTTCACAGTGGGTCAAGTGACTCATCTACCATTTTGCCAAACATAAAATAAAATAGAATAAAATAAAAGAAAATTGGCCTTGGCAAGTTCTTCCTTTACTTTGCTTTTTCATGCAGTCAAAATGGTTTTGGGGCAATTGTTATCAGAATGGAGGTAACTTTGAATCACAGGTGTGCTTTGCAGGCACGTGGCTTGGGATTCTGTATAATCAGGAAATATTCCCTACATTTAGGAAAAGGAAATAACGGTTGGAAAGAATTCAGAGAATGTCCATGGGGAGGGACGATAGGGGCCTCGGGGGCTGTTTCCTGTACCTTACTAGAAGCATGGGCCCTACTTTTGTCTCCAAATAGCAGTGCTTTTCAGCATGTTGGTTTTAATTCTTCCCTAAGACTGGACACTGAGGTTGATAATAGAGGAGATTTGTAACATGTTCGGTAAAGTACATGAGGTTAGAATCTGAGAATACCTGAAACCAGTTACTGCAAATAAAGCAAACCAAATCTGCTCCAGAATCCTGGATTCTGCTGCCCAGGAATTCTGTATGCAGGCTGGCTGCAAAGAAGGTGTTGGAATGATTAGGAAAATGGAAAGATGGAAAAGGAGCAAAGCTGGAGTATGCTGATTGTTGAGTGCCCGTGACAGGCCTTGCACCTGGCCAATGGCCAGCCTTGGAAAAGAACTATAGAGGCCATGCAAGGGATGTCCATGAACTGGTAGCCAAATACCATGTAATCCAGAAAAATACTCCTCCCACAGTGTGAAGCCAAAGCATTCATTCATTCCAGTGAAAATACCTCAGTTCGACAACTACTTTTATATTTAGAAGATGACAGAATCTGAGTGATTTGAGTTTGCTACTTTACTACAAGTTGTTCAGATATTATACCTGGATTAGAGGAGGAATTTCCATTCCTGAACGCCAGGCATCCTTCTAGACACCTTGTTTATGCTCTTTTCCATGGTCCACAGCACAGCTTTACATGAGAAGGTGGGGAGGTTTACTGCAGATATGAGGACACTGAGATCTGAGTAGTTAACACCCAGGCTCACTCCTCGGAGGTGGAAGAGCTGGTATTATATTTAATATAATCTGATGCCTAAAATCCCCCGTTTTTATTCCTGGGTTAATCGTTCTCCTAGAGAGAGGGAGAGAGGAAGGGAGAGAGTGAAGGGAAGAAGATGGGTTTGGGGGAGGAGGGAGGGATAAAAAGAGGTAGAGACGGGGTGGGGAGAGTAAGTGCGAGAGGGGGAGAGAGAAATAGGAAGTAGAGGAGGGAAAAAGGAAGGAAGGAAGGGACAGAGAGAGGAGAGAAAAAGAGAAAGAACAAAAACAGAGAGAAATTGAGTCTTCAAATGAAAGGAAAAAGAATGTAAATGTGATCTAAAATATTCCTCTATTTTTTCATACTGCCACTCCAAACTGGAGACTGGGGTGCTGTCTTAACATCAACAGGAATCACATGTAAACTACTTCTATTTACTCTTGAGAGCTCAAGGAAAGAACTGGATGTTACATGACCTCTGGTCATTGCCTTTCTCAGAAGATTTCTCAGGGGCTGGAGGTAATAAAGCCTCATGCCTCAGGTTTACACTCTTTGGACCCAGACAGAAATTAGGCATAAATTAAATCTTGATCATTTACTAGCTGTTGTGTCCTAGAGCAGGCCATTTAATCTCTTTGAGTGTTCAATTATTATTATTGTTGTTATTAATATTATTATACTTAATAGACTCAATTGTAAAACTTCATGAAGCACAGTAAATTCTCGCAGGTCTCTGGTCAAAATGCAAATGTGTATAGTTCAGACCATAAACCAGGCAGAATCCAATCCTATGTCATTATCCACCCAGCATAGAAACGGTGCACCGATTGGCTGGGCCCAAGACACCGAGCATAAAACCAAAAGCTGTAAGTGGTGGTGATTAGTCTCTTGCACCGTGATTGTGTGGAACTTGATAATGTGTGTGATTATAACAAAAGTAATTTACATGCCTTACATTTGTCTTGGCCTTCGCAACAAACACGAATTTTTACTTCAGTGCCTTCCCTTGAGTCTCATAATTACCACAAGAGATAAACAATACTTTTATTGACATTTTGTAGATGTGGAGACTGAGTTTCAGTGAGATTTGAAATGACCTGCCTAATGCCACAAATATATGACAGAACAGGACCTGAAACTCAAGGTTTTGGCTTTTGGTGTTCCTCTGGGGACTGACATTTTGGATTTTGAATGTTAAGTTGGGTGTTTCAAAAAGAGAATGGAATGTTTTCTAACAAATTATTCTACCAGCAGAGGAAACTGTAGAACACCAAGCTTTCCATAGGATATATGAGTTGACGAATATGTCTTTAAAAATTGCACAGTTATAGCAACACTAATACCCCTTACTTTTATACAGGGCTTGGATTCCAGTGATAGCATCCTTGTCCTAAAAGCAAAGGCTAGCTTTTCAGGATTTTGCCCAGGGCCCTGGCATCCACCAGGGAGATGGCAGTCTACTGTTAGCTTCTGTGCAGTGACCTATCATGACAAAAAAAGAAATTTCACACAGCCCAAGCAACTGACAAAACAGTTCACCTTTCAGGGAAAATGTAATATTTTCTGATAAGCAGCTTATGCTAGTTTTCTTAGCAAATAGCCTGGAAGCATTTCTGTCCGTGGCATTTCTAGATGTGATAAGTTGAAGGGAACCCCTCTGACCATGCCATAGTTAGGCAGGCCCTTTTCGTTCAGGGACAGCCATTTGGAAGGATGTAGACACGTGGCAATTTGAAAATGATATAAAATAATTGATCACAGAGACAGCCCAGAGCATGCATTGTTAACAGAAATACATGTCCCTGTTTATCGAGTTGTGAACAGAAATGTGTGTATTTATTGTTGGAGATGGAGGCCAAAGCCTGAGGCAAGATTAGGTCAAAGCCTCGTCTCTCTTGCACGTGGCTGGGAGTAAAAGCAATGCACACTTGCGGTAGCAGTATTTTCCAACGTATGTTCAAAAACAAGAGACGAGGTGCTAGGTGTTCCCATTCTGGGCTTCATTTACTCATCGCAGCAACACAGCGATGTGAGATTATTGTCCTTTTGTGGATGAAAAACTGAGGACCAGGACAGTTTAGTAGGTTGCCTTACATTAGGAAGCTAATAGCAGAGTTATGATTTCAACCGACTCCAAAGCCCAGGGTCTCCACCACACCACTCTCCATCCAGAAGAGGAAAAATTGCAATGTGTTGTGCAGGCCGTGCCTAGGGTCTGCTTCCTGTGATATGGACCTGGAGTTAGGCTAGCAGACTGCTCCAAAGCTAAGGGATCTTGGTATTTTGCCCCTCTGTAATTATACAAAGCAAACTTGAGCGGGTGCCAAGTCTCCTCACATATCTGAGTGCCAAGGGCCTGGTCAGGCTCTGTTAAAAGATGAAGATGATTCTTCAGGAAAATTTCCAAGAGACTTACAGCCTTTGCATTGCAAGGAACACTACCGTGTCTACAGTTTGCTTTCATAAATTTGGTTGCAGGCTATTTTGAGGGAAAATGCATCCCATTTTCCCTTTACCTTGCAGGTATTTGGTAACTATTAGACCACATTTTAAAATGAATTGTGTGCACTGATGTTAGAGAAGGTTAGACTCTCTGAGCTGCCACCAGTGACATATGACTATGGTGACAGTCAGTCAGCAGTATTCAAACTGAATTAATCAGAAAACACAGCCTACTTCAATGTGACGTTTAGAGGGAGGAGGAATAGCTACTTATTTACCAAAGGGATGTCACTGAACCATCTTTCTGTCTGGAGATAGCCTATGGCTACATAATCCTTTCAAACCAGCAGTAGAGCAATAACCTACACTCGGAGCCAGGTCTTTCAGGCCGGTTCCCTCTTGTTCCCTCCTCTCATTCCTCAGGCTGGCCCCGGTTATTTTATTTTTGGCAAGGCCACGAGATGAAGTGGGGGGCTCAGATACCTTCTATGGGGACCGCAGGGACACAGAGAGTCTTTGGAGATGGCAGTGTTTTCTCTGATCATTCTAGAAAGTGAACACACATACATATCAGCACCCTGGAAGGAAGGAAATATGTAAATAGCGGTGATAGTGGTACCTTAATTTCACAAATATGTAATGCTAATTATGTAAACAGTGGAGAACTCTGAAATCTCTTCATCATGTGTGTCATACAATGGAAACATTATGCAGCCTAACTCGACATTATACAGTAATAATGTTATTTCACATTGGCTAGTTGACAAGCATAGGCCAATGCTGTCTATCAAACAAAACTGTTGTGCCAGATTGTATCTTGGCGATAAGTAGAAGAAGAGCCACTCAGAGTCTGTTTATGTATTAATCAAGGCATCAGACTCAGGCCGCTGCTTCAGACACATCCTTTCCTAAAACATTTGAAAATCTTCTGGTTACCAGGTGTCTTAGTCAGCTCGGGCTGCCACAACCGAATATCATAGGCAGGGTGACTTAAACAACAGCAATTTATTTTTCTCACAGTTCTGGAGGCTGGAAGTCTGAGATCAGGGTTTCAGCATGGTCACATTCTGGTGAGGGCTCTCTTCCCAGCTTGCAGATGGCCACCTCTGTCTGTGTCCTTGCATGGCTGAGAGGAAAAGAAAGACAACAAGCTCTCTGACCCTCAACCCTCCTTTGCTCATGAAACTTTTATTTAAGCTTCATGGTAAGTATATTTTAATGAGTTTTTGGAGTTGGTTCCCTTTTTTTCCCCTAAGGGTTTAGGAAATCATCTTGCTGTAACTCCTTAAGTTGTGGTGGCCACTCATACTTAGATAAGTGAGGTAGAGACCACACACGTTTGCCTTGAAGGGAAGCAAACTACTTTGCATGTAGGTACAGTCAGACTTGGTAAAGACCTAGGGAGGGATTATGACACTTGTCCCAAGAACAAGTGCTTTGCTACTAGAATAGACCCAAAATCACATGCATATTTTCACAAGTCGTTATTCTACCTAATGCTTAACACACACTCTTTTTTTTTAACTTTCCATAATGGTCACAGTAGAATAAGAGTATTTGAGTCTCAGTGCTGGAAAGGTCCAGGATCCCAAACTTGCAGCAGCAACAATATCTGTTGGATATCTGAAGACAACACTGATGATTTTCGTCATATAGTTAGTGTTGGACTGTTTAAGATGAGTTGTTGAACTAAAATGTTTTCAATCCTTAGGTGATACATGTCCAGAAGAAAATCAAAGGTGAAATTCTTTTTCTTCTTCTTCTCCTTATTTTTGTAAGAATATGTGAAAAACCTGAGAGGCTTATATCATTGAAGCAAGAGATTATTGAGTAATTACCAGCCAGGACTGACTTGTTAAAAGCTTGGTGAAACTTGAAGGCTGAGTCTACACAGCATAAAGTGAAGAGGATATTTGGTAATTATTATTTAATTTGAGCAATCTTTGCCAAGAGGTTCTTTTACAATTAATTAGTCTTCATTTAAATACAATTTCATAAGTGGAACCCCAAGTATCACCTCAGGAGAAAAATACAGTACCAATAATGACACTATATAAAGAAATATCATAATGGAATCTATGACATGGCACGAATAATTATCCAAGACCAAAACAAAGCAGTTCTTAATGCTTAGCATACCAGTACCATTCTCCTATATTTCTTTATCTCTCTTTGCGAGAAAGAAAGATTTTCAAGACCTATGTAGAAAGAGTAACTTAGTAAAATGTTTCAATGGATGTAGATTAATTTTGCTATGTGATTGGAACCTAGAAACTGCCACTAAGCAAACTTTTCAAGATTCACGGAGGAATTTCTTCTATAAGTTTGTACCACAAACAGAGAAGACCTTTTAGTCTGATTTGGAGGTGATGCCAAGATGGAGAATAATGTACACCTATTGCAACAGTTCTCTTCTATATATATATTAATTCAGCTCAATTCATTTCAATGACCTGTAAAATACACATGTATGTGACACATACTCTGTCCCAGACACTGTGCTTTCTAGGTGATGTGCTCCTATTAGATGGGAAATGCTTTGCTGGCAGGGACCACATCTTAACAAGCATTGTATCTCTCATGTCTGGCAATATGTGCAGGTGTGAATGTGCACACTGTGTTTGAGAAAT
>RJWJ010004633.1:28204-74462 GCA_004363605.1 Indri indri
TTACTGGATGTCGGGCAGGGGGGAGGGGGAGGGGGGAGGAAGAGGAGGGGGCAGGTATATGCATACACAAAGAGTGTGATGCGCACCATCCGGGGGATGGACACGCTTGAAGCTCGGACTTGGGGGGTAGGGCGACATATGTAACCTAAACACCTGTACCTCTATAATATGCTGAAATTAAAAAAAAGAGAATGAGATAGTAAGTACTTTCTGCTTTGTGGGTAACAGGGTCTCTGTTGCAATGACTCAGCTCTCAGACACTGTAGCAAGGAAAGTAGCCATGGACAATATGTAAATAAATTGATGAGACTGGATTTAGCCATAGTTTGAGAACTTCTGATCTAATTTGATGCTAGCTGTTTATATTTTTTCCAGCAAAAGACCATTTGACTGAAGTCTTCTGAATGGCAAAAGCAGTTCTTAATGAATAGTGTTATTAGTGTTTTTGATCACACGCACTATATGTGGATCAAAAAAATAAATGACAATATAACTCAGAAGTCACTGCACCTTTAAAACCTGTATTTGTAATGCTCAAGTTGAATTATAGGTGTATGGATTGAGTGGTGAGTGAGTGCCGTAATGATCCTACCGAAAATAATGTTCAAACAAAAAAAATTGAATTTCAGTGATTCCATTAGACTAATTTAAAGTCAAAATATCAAAAAACCACTCAATTTTCAGAGAGATTTGCATCCACTGCCAGATGATCCTCAGTATGAAGTTGAAGACAAGCTGAGTTTTTCGATCTGTGCCGTGTTTCCTCCAACTTAGGATTTGAATCACACAAAGTTCCTGGTCACATTCTAAGGTAAGCCTCCTGCCATCCCTCTCATAGGAGATGTCTGGACCCTGGAACTATATGTAGCTTAAAAAATAACCAACCATTGGCAAAGGTTTTTCGGGGCACAGTTTTGGCCCTCGGCATCACTTGTAAACAAACATTCAGAACTTTACCTCCTTCCAAATACGCTGTAAGACTTTTGCACATTTGAAAATGTGGTGGTTGTTGGCTGCGGCCCTTTGGCTGAGCAAAGATTGAGTGAAATTTCCTTTGCTTCATCTTCTCCACTGGCTTCTTGAGTTTCTCTTCTGCCCAAGGGGGATGTTTCTCGCTGCAGTAGTTTTTGAGTATTTGAATGGTAGATCACACACCTTTAAGGCTGTTATTTTCAAGTTTTAATAATATTTTGCAACGCACTTCCTGTTTCTCAGCTGCCAACTTTGCCAAATGCATTCCTTGTCAGGTACTAATTTGGGTGACGTGAAGACCACTTGATCTAAATTTTGGGTGGGTAATTACTGAGTCAGAAGTGAGTAATTTTTTGATATCCAGTGGCAGTCAGAAAGGTGGGTATTTTACTAACCACTCATTAGAGATTCTCCAGTAGTGAAATGTCCTGAATTTTGCTCTGTTTGCAGACAGAAGAAAAAATCTGACTGCTCGAACAAAAAGTGACTTGCTGCTTATTTTGGCAGCACTTACAGGGTATATTGAAGTTTTTTTATTATGAACCCATTCCAGAGTTTCATTGTACCTGCAATATTAATTTTGTATTGATCAAAGTCTCATGCAATGACTTTCTCATTTTTTTAAATTATAGAGATCTTACATCTAATTTAGAAAATAGTTGATGATATTGCAGTTATTAAGGATTTAAGAAATACTAGAAGTCCTCTGTAGTAAATTTTAGTACTTGCAAATAAAGAACATTGGCCTTTCTCTGTAACTACTAGTTTTTTTCATGTAATACTTTTGTTCAGATACTTTTGGGGTTTCTAAAATTGTTCATTTTTTTTTTTTACCAGAAAAAAATAAATAATAAAGACGTTTCCGGTGAGAAATGAAACTTACCACTGAAGCTTAAAGCAAGATGGGGTATCCATTCATTAGAAGCAGTGAAAGCAAAGATGACATTTTTGTTTTAGGAAATTTCTACTTTTTAGTAACAAACATTAACATATATCATGTTCTTTAACTGCAAACAAAACTTGAACTGACATTATGTGTACTTACAGATATTTCCTTTCATATTGTTCTATGATTAAATCACAACTTTTTGTTATAATTAGATAAAATGCATATTATAAAGTGACACATTTATAATCCAGTTATATTATTCAAGATACTATACCCAAAGATCAAGTTTAAAAGTGAAAAATAATTATTTGATTTGAGCAAATTATTTTAAAAAATATTGAACTGAATTGAATAAATGCTGTATTAGTTTTCCATGGCAGCTGTCATAAATTATCACAAACGGTATGGTTCATAACAACATAAATTTATTCATTCATAGTTCTGGAGGCCAGAAGTAAAAAATATGTGTATATTACTGGGCCTAAATCAAGATGTCAGCAAGGCTATGCGCCTTCTGGAGCCTCTAGGGAAAAAATTATTCTTGCCTCTACCGCTTTCTGATGGTTGCTAGCTTTCCTTGGCTTGTGTCTGCATCACTGCAATCTCTGCCTTTGTGGTTTTCTGCATTTCTCTGTGCGTGTGCATGTGTGTGCATGTGTGTGTGCCAATGTGTGTGAAATCTCCCTCTGCCTCCCTCTTATACGGATGTATGTGATGGCATTTAAGGTTCATCAAGATAATCTGGGGTAATCTCCTCATCTCATTAAATTCTTTGATTTAATCATATCTGCAAAGACTCTTTTTTGCCATGTAAGGTATCTTACAAGATCCAGGATTAGGACGTATATGATTGGGCATGTTTTTCAGCCAACCACAAATGTTTGTTGACTGTTGGTGCTGTACAAGACAGAATACGATCTACATCCTAATTGAAGCACAGTATTTTACAAGGGTTTGGAGAAAATAAAGCTCACACCTACTTGAGAGTAACAGAGATTATCAAAGAAAGGAAAGAATGAGCTGTGCTCAGAAAATAGGTATGGACTTTAAGGTAAGAATAGGGTAGAGAGAAATTTCTAATGAATGGAAGAAATGAATGGAAGATTTGAACAGAAGCCATAGAAGGGGATCATTTTCACTGGTAGATTGTAGTACTGGGTTAGAATCTTGACTTCTAAAACCATATTCCCGGGTTTACTTCTGCACTCTGCCTTTCCCTGCTACATGTCTTTGATCTCTTTGTAATTCAAATATTTCATATTTATAATGGAGATAATAGTATCCGACTCATAGGCTTTTTTGGTTACAATATTTGAGGTACTTAGAATAGCATTTGCATATAGTAAAATACGAGTTGCCATTGTCATCCCTAAATGTCTTTTTTTGTTGCTTATGTTTATTGATTAATTGCCCCAAACCCCTTCAGAAGTAGGTAGAGGTGCAACTCTTCTGTGAGTTACTGAGAGGACCTAACATTTATCAAATGAATAATTCTTTTTGGTAACCACAATCCAGTCATATAAAGCCCTAAGACAAATTACAATAATGAGATTCCACTATGAGGTTTTTACCTATAGCATCTTTAAGTAGGGTAGGTAGGTATTTTAGCAGTTCTGAGATGCACATTCTTTCACTGTTGGGTTATGTCCTACAATTACTATAAGTAGCTTAATTGGAAGAGGGGTTTTTGTTAGTAGTACATAAAATAATGGCAAATTTTACAATCCATGGAACCTTAGATTTGATGAAATAAAGCCTTAGTCTCATGTTGTAGATGGGGAAACTGAGATACTATGTGCTTTGTTTTGAAGATGAGTTAAAGAGCTAGGATAACCTTCAAATTTTAACTCTGTCAGATATTTTCTTCACCAGATCAAGCCTCTGCAGCAGTCTCTTAAGAAGTCCCTTCATGCTGGGAAGAGGTAACATGGCACAGTGAAAAGAACAACAGGTGCTTTACCATCACATATCCGGACTCCGCCACCAGTGTGACCCTGAGCAAGTATCATGCCCTCTCCGAGCTTCAGTCAGCCCATTTATTAAAAGATATTGATAATACACTTCTCACAAGGTCATAGTAAAAATTTCATCAGGCTCCTGCAGATGCAGAAGGGCTAACTAAATATTCTATCCGCCCTATACGTTTCCTTGCTGCTTTGCAACTAGGCGGAACCCTGTGACTAGTTCTGGCCAGTGGGTTATGTGCACCCCTCTTGGCCAAGGTGTGTCACCCTCTGTGTGCCTCTGAGAATCTGAGGGATCAGAGGTTCTGTAAGAGGCAGTTCCTCCTATATTTCTGAATAATTCTTGGGAGTAAACGCCATCCCACTCTTGGACATTCTCATGAGACAGACCTGGAACAAGAAGTAACTTTGTGATCTGTTAAGCTGCTGAGATATATTACCAGAGCACGACATAGCCACATTCATTTTACATGGCTGCATAACAATTTACCCCAAACATAGCAGTTTAAAACAATACACATTTATCATCTTGTAATTTTTGCTGGTCCGAAGCCCAGGTCGGCATGACTGGATTTTCTGCTTAAGGTCTCACAGAGCTGAAATCAAGGTGTCAGTTCAGACAGCAGCTCTCCTCTGGGGTTAGGGTCTTCTTCCAAGCTTAATGGTTGTTCAGAGAATTCATTTCCTTGTGCATGTAGGACTGGGGTCCCATTTTCCTTGCTGGCTGCTCGGAGCTCCTAGAGGCCATCTGTGTTCTTTGCCATGCAACTCCTCTCACAGCAGGCCCACAACTGAGCACTAAATTCTTCACATGTTTGGAAAGTCTGATTTCCTCTTCTGCAACTAACCAGAGAAAACAGTCTGCTTTTAAAGGTCTCATGTGATCAGTTCAGAGCCGCACAGATACTCTCCATAACACAATAGCATACCTTAATTTACAGAGTACCCAACACAAATAGATGCTTAATAAATATTAATTTTTTCATCGTCACACTCTGAACATTTATCCACATACTATTTCAGGATGTATGTTAATTTTAATTTTTTAAACAAGGAAGTGTACACAAACACATCATCCTCATGAAGACTTTTAATTTCTTTATCCCCTGATCAGAGAAAGAGAAGCACTGTTACCAGTTTGGTGAAAATGATACCAAACCATTTTTTATTTATCTCTGTAAATATATAATTACCAGAACAAAACAGAGAGTGCGACTTCATGTGTGCATGTGCACGAGTTTCTGTATATGTGTGTGCATGTGAATGTTTTTACATAAGTAACATCATATTAAGTGTATGTCTTGCAAATTGCTTTTTCACTGGAGAACAAGTCTTCTAGATATTTGCATATTAAAGTATATGGAACAGATCATAGTCCATAGCTCGTGCACCACATTCCATCAAAGTCTATTTAGCAGTTCCCTTGGTAGACACTTCAGCTGATTCAAACCAGCTATCACAAATAATTCCACAATAAACACCCACATGTATGTTTCTTGTATACGTGTCCAAAACTTTAAGTTAGATGGTGAAAAATGGATTTGATGGGCTATAGTGTATGTATGTTTTAAATTGTGACCAATGTTGCAAAACTGATCTCTTCCAAAGTTTCTATAACAATATTAACTCCCACCAGCAGTATAGAGGAGTAACTGTTTCCACATACCCTTACCAACACTTGATATTGATCAAAGTTTTTAATTTTTGCAATTTCGCATATGAATATGACATGTTACTATGGTTTGAGGATCACTCATTGATAATGTCGGGGGGTTGTTGTTTATTTGTTTTTTACATTTATGTTTCATGTTTTGATTCCAAGCAACTTACAGGGCATTGAACTGTACATTCTATGCAGTATAACATGTGGCCTTTATCGTAAGTGATTTCAATTCCTTATTGCTTACATCTTTACCCTTTCTTGAGGTCTAAGAAGGAGTCATTTCTCTGGATATTCTTTTTATGTCCTTGGGCTTTCTTTGAAGTCATCAGCATCTTGGAAAGTTTTAGATGGGAGATAAGAAGAAAGAGGGTGGTGGGAAATAATAAATTAGAAATATTAAAAATAAATCATACCTTACTGCCCCTGCTTCAGATGAATCTCATCAACCATCAGCTGTGCTCACGTACATGTGTAGGAGGTTTTGTAAAGAGAGCTAGAATAGCAAGTGCAGGACAATTGTTTAAGACTAAGAGAGTGGGAAGAACACCCTTTTTAATGTGCATCAAAGGCAGCATTGGCTGGTCCAATGCCAGCATATTTTTTGCTATCATCTACTAATAAAACACTTTTAGTGAATATGGAATTAATGGGGTAAATATTGATTTTGGTTGTTAATTTGATTTCAAAAATTGGTTTCCTGCAATCATGCTGGAATACGTGTAAGACATATCTGTTTATCCATTTATTCCTATTAAAATAGCAATTCTAAAAAATATTATCTGGTATTAATCTGGTGAATAGTGTTATAAATGCCAGGGTTTATGTTTATTACACTTATTAAACTGGTCCTGATATCTCATAAAAATAAAATAAATGGCAGGCTTAGAAATTTAATACTTTGTATAATTCTTCAAATCTTTAATATTCTGTTTATTGAGTTTTTATTGAAATACAATACAGGGAGGACAGAGTGAGTCAGTGGAGTTTCAGAGCTACACAAGAGCTGAGCCCTAGCATTCCTAGAAGAAAAAAATTGTCATATTTCTATTTATTTTTTGAAAATACCTTAGATTTCCAAAGTTCTCTACATTCCTAGGAATATGCTTTTAAGATCCAGGAGAGAGAAGTCACTGTTTCTTTTAGGAAGTGCTTTCATTGAAGAAAAAGGATAGACTTAGAGATTTTCCCTCATACAGAGCTGATTGCATTTGCCACTATAACCTACATAGGGACAGAAACAACCTTAGCAGTGAGCAAAAGAAGCAAGGAAGCAAAACATGATAAGGCTTACAGAAGCACACAGGCAGAGATAGCATCCTGGAGAATTCTTGGGGGAAAAATAACCCTGGGTTTTGTACCCTCATCCCTTCACCTAATAATAATAGTGTCAAGCATGGGATACTTCTCTTGTCACGAACCGTTGAGGGCAGAGAGTGTCTAAATTGAAATTAAGGCTTGGTGGAGAAAATTTATGGAAGCTTAGTTTAATTTCGATAAATAGGGCTGGGTTGGAGCAGGGCCCAACCTTGCTGTCGCATAGCGCAATGGACTGAATGTTTGTGTTCCCCCAAAACTCATCTGTTGAAAGTCTAACTCCCAAGATGATGGTGTTAGGAGGCGGGACCTTTGGGGGATGATTAGGTCATGAGGATAAAGCCCTTATAAATGGGATTAGTGGCTTTATGAGAGAGATCCCAGAGCACTGGATATCTTAACCCTCTTTCGGCCATATGAGGGTGCAAGGACATGATGGCAGTCTGCAACCCAGAAGAGGGTCCTAACCAGAGCCTGACCATGTTGGCACCCTGATCTTGACTTCCCATCCTCTAGAACTATGAGATATAAATTTCTGTTGCTTATAAGCCACCCAGTCTATTTTGTTATAATATCCCAAACTGACTAAGACACATGGGGTATAATGAATGAGCAGCCTTCTTACTAAAACTTAGGAGGAACTTTCTCTGCCAGGGAATCCAACCCTTTTGTGAATAGCTTACCTCCTTTTTATCTGCTTTCACAACTGGACAGTGATAATATCAATGATTTTTTTTATTTTCCTGGCATATTAAAGAAACTAATTACGGTAAAGTGCTTTGAGAGCTTCCAAAGTAAAGCAAGATATTGTTATAGCAATACTAAAATATTTCATATACACCTCAAATCTGAATGGTCACATTTCCCTTGCTAAACTATGTGTCAACTCTAACCTAGACAGAAGAATAACAGGTAGAATAAGCAGGTAATTGCTTTCATAGGATGAACTGAGAAATTCTAGAAATACCCCCACTGCCTATGAGTGGGAAAAGAGGTTACAGAGTTTTTTTCAGTAGAAGATGTAATTGAAATCATAAGAAAAAAAAAAAGACATTCTCTAAGAGAAAGAATACAGAACTGGAACAGTTAAAGATGGACCTAGAATCTGTCAGCAGTCAGCAAACTTTTTGTATAAAGGACCGGACAGTGACTACTTCAGGCTCTGCAAGCAAATACACAATTCTGCTGTTGTAGCACAAAAATACCCACAGACGATACATAAACAAATGAACATCACTGTGTTCCAATAAAACTTTATTTGCCAAAATAGGTGGTAAGCAGGGTTTGGCTTGTGGGTCATAGTTTGCTGACTCCTGCTCCAGACTGCAACTCTCTCGAGGTCAAGGACTCTATCCATTCATTGTTGTGTCTCCAGTAACCTATGTGATTGATACATAGTGGAGACATAATTAAGATTCATTGAATGATCATTACCTTCCCTTGTTTACTCATTCAAATTAAATTTTGTGTTCAGATCCTGTTTCAATACACTCGTGGTGGGGTGCCTAAAATGTATCAGGCACTGGGCTATTTTATCTGACATCTTTAATTGTTTTCCTTCTTTAACTTTGTCTTATTTTTTGTTTTGTTTTGTATTTCCCAGTTGCTTCTGTTTAGTGGCTTATTTTGACTGTCAAACATTCCTCAGAAGGGACTGAAAATACAATAAGCATATGTGGCAAAATAAACAATGAGCATTTTTATGTAAATTTGCATTTTTGATATATTTATTTTACTGAAATTTATTCTTTAAACGAGACATTTTTCTCTAATATGCATTCTATGTAATATCAGTCCTGCAAAATACTCCTTGAAAAGAGATTTTTTGATCAAAAAAGCTTGGGAAACTATGCGTTCTGTCCATTTGAGAGCCAATCAACAAAGACACCACAATTTACGGTAAAGAATCTGTCTTAATCCATTTAGGTTGCTGTAATAAAAATACTGTAGACCTGGTGGCTTAAATAGCAAAAATGTATTCCTCACAGTTCTGAAGGCTGAGAAGTCCAGGATCAAGGTGCCAGCTGGTGAGGACTTTCTTCCTGCTTTGCAGACAGATGACTTCTTTCTGCATCCTGACATAGGGCATGGGGGTGTGTGTTGAGGGGAGAGAGAGAAAGAGAACATCTCTTGTGTCTTCTCTTATAAGGGCACTATTGCATTTATAAGGGCTCCACCCTTGTGACCTACATCCCAAAGGCCCCACCTTCAAATACCATCACATGGAGAATGAGAGCTTCAATGCATAAATTTGAAGTGAGGGGCACAAACATTTAGTCCATAGCAGAATCCAAGAGTCCTGATAATTGTCGTTTGACCCTCCATGCAATGCCCATACACAAACACCAGCAAACATTACTCAGTGCAGGAGGTCAGCAGGTGCACAGAGCTCTCTTCCCTCAGAGTCTTGTGGAGCTGTGAGAGGAGTACACTGGGGCAGGGCACAGCTGGATATACTGAGGGGCCGTATTCCTGTAAAGGTTCCACAGCTCTATCCCTTCGTCTGGTGTAAGTGTGAGAATAGTCTTCAATGAGGAGAACTGAGCTCAGGCACCTAGCAGTCTGAGCTTGGACACCAACCATTTGGAGAATTGCTGGAAATTTCAATTGTCCAGCACCTGGAGACTTTGAAGGGGCCAGATCTTTAGGAAATTGAATTTCAGCACAGGCCCCGCTGCTGAGAGGAGAAGGAGCTTCTGCAGCAATGGGGAGTTGTAGTCACCCCTGATGACAGAGTTAGAGCCACTGTCCCTGCTTGCTCATTCCTAGGCATCAGGGGTAGAGTCCCGTAAAAGAGCATACTTTGGAAATACTCTATTAATTAGTGTGGGAGAATGATTTTAAAAATGGCCACAAATGTTTACAAATCCTGATATCTGTACCCTTTGCAATGTGAATTTGTGATGGTGTCTTTTTCCTCTACTCTTGAATCTGGACTAATGCTGTGACTTGCCTCAGCTAATAGAATTTGGCAAAGGCAATGGTGTGCCAGATCTGAGGCTAAACCACAAGAGAACTTGAACCTTTTCACTCACTGTCTTGGATGCCTGTCACCACCATGTGAATGACAGCTAGCCTGCTGGATACTGAAATGATGACCCAGGCACCCCTGTTTTCCTGGCCAAGGATCAGCCAACCATCAGACACAATAGTGAGGCCATCCTAGACCAGCCTGTCCCTAGCTCACCCCCAAACATGTGAGAAATCCCAGCAACAACTAGCAGAGTTGATTACACAACCCATAGTTGACAAGAGTAAGTCCGGCAGAGACCAAAACTACCCACCTGGCCTGTAGACTTGTGAACAATAATAAACACTTAATGTTTTAAGCCATTGCATTTTGGGGGTTTGGGAACTTGGGTTGTTATTATGCAATAATAGCCATTGACACAGCTACTAATTTTTGGCCTTTTAATATTCCATTCCTTATCCATGAAATCAAGGCTAAGTAGTGACTTTATTGAAAGAAAATTGGATCATGCACATCAAAATGATAATCAATGAAGAGTATCATACTAAGAATATATGAGCTAGCAAAGGATTATTGTAGATCTATCATTTCAACTGAACATGGACAACTTTTTGCAGTCATATACAAATAATATAAAATTAGAGTGCAGGGAATCTCAGTGATATAGGAGAACACATATGGAGAAAAATTATTTTCTGATAATTTCCCTTAGAGCTTCCCCTTTTGACTATAGAATCTACCAAGTATCAGATAAAATATTCATTTTACCATTTACCATTTTTGGAGATTTCTTTCCATCCTGATTTTTTTTTTTTTAATAATCCTTTTTTCTTCCTCTGGAAATAGCAATGAGTAATAGTGTGAAAAAAATCTTTTTTTGTTTTATTAGGGTTGAAGTTTGGAAGGTCTAAGAGGAATCTTCTCAAATAGCTTGAAAGATAAAAACAGTAAAATGACACAGAAGTCCCCTCCTCCCCCCTGACCCAAGTTTCTGTCCAGGGGGAAAAATTGAAGCACAGAGGCCTCTCTCCTCTCACAAAAGCATTCATGGGTAAACAAATCGGTGCCATCTTCCCCGTGCCGTGCCCTGAGAAGCAGTGAATGTGGCGGGGGGAGAAAGAATCAATCTTCTAGGGCAACAAAGTGACTGCTGAGATGCTCAAGGAAACAAGGGACTTGCTGGACCCGTGGACTTCCCACACCAGATCCTTGAGGCATTGAACCAGTGCCCTGTGTTGGGATGCTGCCAGCTAATTGAATTTAAATAGATGATGTACATTTCTTTTATTTTCAGTTGTTAAATTGAATTTCCATGTTTGATAGTCATTTGCTAATTCTTGGGAAAACATCACATATATAATAATATGATTGAGCCCTCTGTAGAATTAAAGAAAAAGCTAACAAGTCATATGTGATTTATTCATTTTAAAGAAACTTTAGTATAATCAAAAGAGGGATAGGGTTATTGATTTGAATTCCAATTCGGATATTATTTAGGAAGACTGTATCAGAAACAAAAGATTGGCTCTGTCAATCACACTTCCTTCTTTCTCAAAATTGAGAGACTTTGACTCACTTTCTTCTTTCAGAAAGAAAAAGTAAAAGAGGTAGAAAAGTAAATAATTTTTTCATGACATAATAATTCTGACTTTTTAAAAAAATAATCAAATATAAATTTTTTTCTCTTCTTCAGCTCCCTTTACCCTAAACAGTAGAGGTAAAAAAAAATTTACTCACAGCCAACTAATTTGAAAAATTAAATATGTAATCTTTTCACAGCATAAATGACTTGATTCTTTGCTAATTTGGAAAAAAAATGCATAAGAGTGCAAAAAATTAATGAAGAGCCCTTAAAGCAGATTTCTTGAAGTTTTCCTCATTATCCTTATCTGTAGTGAATTTATCACAAAACAAACATAATACAAGACACTTAATTTTGGTTTAAATTATATATGGGTATGCTCTTTTCTTATAGTGGAAATAACACTGAACTAAGAAGACATGGATTCTAGTTACATCTCCAGCACTTAGGAGCCAGGTAAGCTCAAGTTGATAGCTTAACACTTCTGTATATTGGTGGACTCATGAATTAAATGGTTATATTAATATTAGCTTGAAATACATAAAATTATCCATATTCAGCCACTTTTGACCAACAAAAATGGCAATTTTATATGGTTCAACCTAATGCTGCTCTGTCTTATCGGGTTACTGCATCAAATAAAATATTTAAAAACATTTTGGAATACTATAAAATGTACATAAATGCAAAATTTTTATTATCCTAATATATGTGCGTGAGTCTCTGTGTGTCTACACACAAGAAAACCATTCGGTGCAACTGCAATAATAATTGATACGGATTGCCACACATTCATTTGCCTGGGAGCCAAAAAATATTGAGGGCACTGGATAGCTTGAACCAACTTTTATGATTGCTCTTTTCTTCTCCATTGAGATTTCTAAAATTTGGTCCTTACGTAATAAATTATGTGTTAGGGACTGAATAGCAAGCAAATGACTCATTGCTTATCTGCAAGTCTTTCTTTACCTACCAGGCAGATAAATTAATGAACTGGCTTCTTTCTAGCCACCATCTGGGTGCAAAGTATCCCAAATCTGCCCAGAATGTGTCTCTCCCTCAAAGACGTTGAAATACTAGATTCTGGCTCAAATGCAAGCTGTCTTGGATGTCTACAGATGAGCAGATAGTAGCCGTCTGTCTCCATCTTCCTCTCTGGCCATGCGTAAATACCTAGCCTCCTCTGCTTCCTACTGCACTGTGTCTGTCTGCACCCCACATCCCCCACCTCCTACCTCATATCCCACAGCATGCCCTGATGAATGCAGTAGCTTCTCTTTCTTGGAAATGTAGGTCTTCTAGTTTTACCTCAGCCTCAAAAGTTCTTTGAATTGAGCTCCTGTGGAAGTGGTCAGCTGATCTGCAAAGATAGGCTAAAGAAGAGGCACCACGGAATGCACTGATGGTCTCAGGAAGAGCGAACAGCAATTCCTCCAAAACTCATGGTGAAATTTCATTGCCATTATAATAGTAGTGAGAGATGGGGCTTTTAGGAGGTGATTAGGCCATGAGGATTCCAAACTCACAGGTGGGAGTTGTGCCCTCATGAAAGGGAAAGTTTGCTCCTTCCATACTCTCTTTCCTTCTGCAATGGGATGATACAGCAAGAAAGCCCTCATCAAATGCAGTCACCTAGGTACCGGACTTCCTAACCTCCAGAACTGTGAGCTAATAAATTTCTGTTCATTATAAATTACCCAGTCTGTGGTATTGTGTTACAGCAACACAAAACAGACTAAGACATTTTCCTTTCTTATGGCTTTCTAATTCATGGTTGTGGTCTCTCGTGAGGTCCAATTTTACTTTTTACCTTAAGGGTTTGTAAACTATTGTACCTTCTTACAATTTTTGTTTAAACTGGTCAGAAGGGGTCAAGAGGGGCTCATGCTTGAGGGTATGTGCCTATTCCAGAAACACTGCTCTTACATTTATGGACCTTTGGCTTGTTTCTGAACCACTGGACACAATCCTTCCCATCACTATAGATTTATATCTTGCTATAAATAAGCAAGATCCCACTTGCTTATCCCATGTGTATGGGATCAACACATACAGTGGTTTTTTAATGCAATTTATTTATCAGATTTATATTCAAGTAACTTTTGGCTTTTACTCAAAATAAAATTCACTCCAATTTAAAAAAAAATATTTATGATCATTAAAGTATTCAAAAAAGTGTACTATTAGAGGGGCAAGTCCATTTCCAAAGAGGATTTCCAAGAACCTTTTAAGAAATCATAGCATTGTTGAAACATTTGCATAGCCTCCCACACTGCCTGCTTTTGAGGTAGCAACTCTCAGTGGGCAGAGGAAAGAGAAGGTTATATTTCAGAGCTGCACCTTGCGGCGTATATTTTCAGATCACCATACTATGATGTAATTGCAAGTGATATTAATCCTTTTTACCCTTGTGAACCCCAAGTGGTTGTGAGATTGACAGATGCGGCTACCAGTAACTTAAAATAAATAAACATAAACAAAAAGCAACACAGACAAATTAAACAGTTTCCCCCAATCTAGCTGCTCCTTAGTGGTGTAAACAGAATGACTAGGCAAGAGTGGCTGTTCCTGAGTCTGGCGGGATGGAGCCTCCCACAGACACATTTTCTGTAATCGTGGCATGGGTGCCCTTTTGTGTTTTGTCAGCAAGGGAAGTCCTTATGTTGTAGTCTCATTGAAAGACAGAGTGACACTGCACTCTAGGAGATATTTCTTGTTTAAACAAGTTACAAGATTATTTGAAGGGTAACAGCCAGGTTATGTACCCCATAAAAGTACAAATGATTTACAAATATTTAACAAGGAAAAAACTAATTATACTGCTCTTGTCACAGAGAGGCCAGCCCCAGAAATGGTATAATCAATATAGGAATGTTAGCTGTAATACAGTCTGTCAGCTTTTTAACCAACCAAAAAAAAAAAAATCAGAAAGTCTATAATCAAGTTGAGCCCCCTCCTCCAACCCTCTGAATTTTATGTATCTGGTCACATGTACAATTCACATGTCAGTCATTAGAGCATTCAAAAGTTATTTTTAGGGCCATTTGGAAAGGCCCATTTAGCCTGAGTTTAAGGGAATTCTAAGAGAATTGGATGGCGTCACAATGGGCCACTGTGCTCAAAATATAACATTTTGTCCTCTGAGCCCCAGTTAGTGTTTCTTAGACCATTTGACCATTTTTGTCAATTCACAGAAATTTGACTCTACCATGGGCTCAGAAAATTTTTTTTAATGATGTGTGTTTGAAGAGTTGCACATTGTTGTATATTTTGCATGGTTATTATATATATATATATATATGTAAATTTAATGATACAGATATGTTAGTGGGTATCTCAGGGCCTAGGAAAATTGTCTGGTAGGAATATCCCTCTGAAATGCCACACAAAAAGTGGCTCTCAGCAGAGTGTGAATAAGGGGATCACTAATGGCCATAGACACAGCTGGGGAGTCAGATTCTATGAGTTCAGTTCCTAAATCTGGCCACTTGTGCATTATGGTCTTGGGTAGGACTAAATGTGCTATAAAACTTTCATCTGAGAAATGGGGAAAACAATGCGACTGACTTCATAGGGTTGTGGTAAAGATTTAATTGCATAATACATGAAAAGTGCTGAAGACGATCTGTAGCACATAGTAAATACTCAACAAATATTAGCTGTTATAATAGTATCAAACCGAAGCCTTGCCCATCAGTAACTCATGTTTTCTTAGCATTGCCCAACGCCAAGTATAAATATTACAAGTAAGATCACATTAATAGCAATGGCCTAAATTTCAGCAGTGTTTGCCAGCATCTGCCTAACCTCTGGGAACCAAGCACCCTGCAAGATCCACACATATGTCCGTCTCTCCCCAGCCCCCACAACATTTACAGGCATTCCTGGGCTGTTTCCCATGAGTTCATGGAGCGTTTCTTACTATTCTTGTTGATGTTGGCTCAACCTAAAGCCCCTGATGGTGGTCCTCTGCTGCGGTAGCTGCTGCCGTTATCTATGAGGATGCTGAGGCCAACGCCAAGGGCTCTGCCTGCTTCCAAAGCTATCAGCTTGGTAGGAGTCGGGGTGGTGTCATTCCCCTGCTGTCCTCACCTGTCTTCACTACTTGGGAGATCCCTGGTGACATGTCTCTCTCCTCCTCCATGGCACATTTTATTACCAGGGCACTAAAACTGTTCCACGGTAGCCCCTTCCATTATGGTTCCTTATAAAATATTCTTCAACTTTTGCCTACAGCCCCCTCTTCAAGGTTCAGGACCAAAATGGGACCAAAAACTAAGATAAGTCCTATGCTTTCTTCTCTATCTCAGGCATCTGTACAGAAAAAAAACCCACTTTCCCAGCCAACTTTCTCAGAAATTGGTTACTTGAGATCCTGGCCAACATACCAGTTTTTTTTTTAGAGATTGAGTCTTGCTCTTTGCCTTGGCTAGAGTGCCGGGGCATCGTCATAGCTCATTGCAACCTCAAATTCCTGGGCTCAAGCCATCCTGCCTCAGCCTCCCCGGTAGCTGGGACTACAGGTGAGCATCGCCATGCCTGGCTAATTTTTCTATTCTTTAAGTAGAGACAGGGTCTAGCTCTTGCTCAGGCTGGTCTCGAACTCCTGAGCTCAAGTGATCCTCCTGCCTCGGCCTCCCAGAGTGCTAGGATTACAGGCAAGAGCCACTATGCCCAGCCATACCAGTTCTTCATACATGCCCAGGTACACCTGAATACCAGCTTGGCCTCAGTCGAGTTTCCCCTCTATGTGATGTAAATGGAATGGCACTTTTCTATATTCCAGTAGGATTTTTACCCTGTATGGTTTGGGGAAACATAGGTTAACCCATGGCAAATGTCTGAACCCTAATACTAATGGCTATGACAGGGTTCCCTGTGTTACGTGTTCAGAGATGGGAACCTATTGTTGCTTCTGCACATAAAGTTCTGAGAGTTAGGCGGTCTCTGATTTGTGGCTTTGTTTCAGTAGTTTAGGTTGTTTACCACATTTTACATTGTAGTAACTTTACTTTATTGCTACTGTCACAACAAAGCAAAGCAGCTATTATCTTATAACAAACTAAAGCTACATTTCTAAACCATCACATCTAACCAAACTACAGTGCTATAACACCTAATTTACAGTTTATTCCAATTGCATGGACATGAGGAGCATAAAATAAAAATAAAAAAATATATATCAGATTCCATTGGCTCATCTGGGCCAAGTGCTTTGAAGTTGTGGAGGACAGCTATAAACCAGCTTAGGTTCCATGTTGTTCGCAAGACTTCTATTTAGAGCTGGGCAGCTGAGTGCATATTAGGGCTGACTTAAAATTGTCTGCACACTAGATTGACATCACATTTGGGTTCTCAGGCTTCTGTGCAGCCAAACCAGAAGCCTGCTCCTCCAGGCTCATGCAGAGCTGCCTTTCCTAAGCTTCAGACACTGCTGTATACTGGATTCTTGAAGGGCCCCGCAAGGGGAAAGATTCTCAAAGATAATCCAATAGGCTGGCCAGTTAAGAGGTTTGGAGGAGCACAAGCACAAAGGCAGAAATGTAAAGTAACTTTTACACGCCCTTCAGAAAGCATACTGGTCCATTTCCATTGAAGAGTGTGGCTCTGGTTAAAGTTAGGGATGGAATATTCCAAAAAGAAATTAAGGGCATAAAAGCCTGATTCCTTTTTTCCTCTTACAGGTTCCTGCATAAGGTCATATGGGTTTGGAGTGGCCTTACCACCTCTCTCTTATCTAAGACTCATCCTTTCTTTAAGATCCAACCACTTCCACAAGGTAATGTGTAAGAACATTACAAGTAACATTATAAATCATGTGTTACTCTTTCTCTCGTCCTCACCACGTCAGCCTGGCAGCATCAGCTCTTCTTCTGAGCCTCCTTGACTCTCAGTTATTCCACAGTCTGTGGCCTGTATATCAGCTGGCCTGTATATCACACCCAGCAATCTAGGTGAAGAGGCATTTGGGAGATGGAACAGATGGGGCAGCAAAAGAGTTGAAGAAACTTAGAGTGGCTCCAGGTTTCTGGTGGTCATGGGTCTTTGCAGTGATATCATTAATGAAGACAAGGAATCTGAGAAGGGTGGAGACATGTGAGGTGTGAGAGTTGATTGCCCTGCTTTTTCAGATAGCGTTTAACTATACTAAGCATTTATCACTTAAACTGTGTCCACCTTGCACTGCTATACATATTTTCCAGCCCAGCATAGGGGTATGCACAGGTTAGTGCCCAGGGAACATTAGTTAACGACCATGGGGACAGTTCTTCCCTTAAACCAGGGAAAGAGAGGCCTTGGATATGTTTTAGAGAGCAGCTCTCTGCTCTCCTCTGGCCATGCTCCTCCCCACAAAGTGAGGAATTTGCAGGGCAGCAGGAGCGGGTCTAAGCAGATGCTCTCACTTCCAGACCATGTTCCATATATCCCAAACCTGCTTCCAAGGCCAGCGTAGACCTTCCCTCTTCCACAGCTTTACTTCTAGACTTCAGGGTGGTTGAGGTAACCCAAAAGGTGGCTGTTTGTAGGGGGAGGATGTGAAGAAGTTTGAATGTGCAGACAGGGGTGTCCCCATAAATCTGGTGTGAGATATAGCCTGTGTGGGAAGCAAGGGTGTTGTGTCATGGACTGAGGAGCTGATTTTTCTGCACCTCTGAATTTCAGTGAGGAATTCCAAGGAATCCAGACATTTTGATTTTAAGCCTGAATTTTCAGGTTATTAAAAATGGGTGCTAACCAAGGAAGAGGTACAGAACATATTTTTATAAATATATTTGGTTAGCTTGATATAATTTAACTATCTAGATCTCTGGTACATGTACTCTTGACCGGAGTCCTACAAAAGAGGCAGGTATGACCGGGGTCTCTGGGAAGAACTGAGCACACCTTCAAGGATATTGGGTGATAGCTTCAAAGGCTGAGCCCTGGGAGGGTCCATTGCTGAAAGCTGGTATTTCAGTAAGTCTGAGACATGGAAAAAGAAATGTCATAGATTCAGGAAGCCAGGAATGGTCACAGGAAGTTGGATAGCAAGAGGGACTTCATCCTTTTCTCCTAAATTATTTTGATCTCTCAGTAACTCTGGCCCAGTCCACTGTAGTCAAACTTAATTTATTCTCTCTGATCATATCATGCTAATTTTCCTTCTCAGTATTTGAAAGAAAAACAGCACAGTACAGTATTCTACTTTGTCTCTCCACACCCAAGTTCCTGGACGTTGTATTGAATTTCTTTGTGTTTTCGTAAACCACAGCACTTCCCCACATTCTGTTCATCATTTTAAGGGTTAGAATACTGTATTTTTCTTCAGTTTTCAGTAATCTCTCTACTTTTCAAATCCTAATTATTGTTTTGACTGCTTCTTTTCCCCTCCTCCTCTTTTTCTATATTTCTCTATTTCTTCATTCAGGTGGGACTGAGAGCAGTACCTATGGATAGATCAGGACCATTTGATTTCCTCAACACATACTGGACAAAAATGCCTAAGCCAGAGTGCAGAGGAGCATCTCCAGGCATCCCAGCGAGCTAGTGAAAGATCTATGTAAAGAGAGGAGAGAACAAATGCCCCTCATGCTTTGGCAGAGGGGGTACTAAGGCAAAGCATGGAAAAAAGGAAGAATGGTTGGCTGAGAAAGAGGATGAAGAAGATGATACAGAAATGACTACAGGAGAAAGGCTGGGGGAACCTCTGAGGGAATAACACATCCACACCCGATGGCTGAGTTTCTGTGGAGATTCACTGAACCGAAGAATTTCTCTCCTTTCACTGCACATCTCCTCAGTTTCTAGAGAGAAATGGGGAGTGAATGGCCATTGCCGGGAAAGCTCCTTCACCAATACTTATTGAAAGGCATCTACCCGCTCATCCAGTACCTCTACCAAGAAGTGGGTGACAGTCCCTGCTCTCAAGAAGCACATAGTGTTCCTGGGGCACCATCACTTGCACATAGGAAGGTAACATAAATCGGAGCTGTTTTCTCAGAACAGGCAAAGGACAAATCCCAGTCTCATCTGCCATATGGTGCTTGTTGACATTTGTCCCACAGGGAAATGAGGGTTATCTCTCTTCTGCACAGCTAGGCCAACGCACACAAACGTGAGAGCAATTTTCACTCTGCCTGTGGCAAGCTAGCCCAGTCACTGTATTTCTGTTTTTCTATCTTCTCTGCCTGGGCACAGATCCTGGGCACACACTGGAGTAAGATCTCCAGTTCTCTCTGTGTAACCCAAACTCTTTATGTTGGGCTCTTTTCATGGTGGTTGTGCTTGTTCAAAACAAGGAAGTAGTAACTTCTTTATTGTTTTCTCTCTGTTTTATGTATAACATTCAGTCAGTACATTCACTTCTTGACCTACTCACCCTGGAAATACTGATTTTTTTTTTTTTTTTTTTTTAGACCAGCTGTGAGACACAGGCCATATGTGACTTGGGCATATTGCGTATATCATCTTGGACTTTGGGAAAACAGACAAAGATTGTAGCAAAGTTAACATCTCCTAAGCTAAGAGATCTTGCAGAATCTATTTGAATTCCTATATATATATATATTTAAAGAAACCATTCTTTTGATGGAACAGGAGGATCTGTACTTGGATCATATGATTTAGCATCCATATTACAATGAAAGGCAGTGATGTTGTCTTCTACAGGCTGCATTTGATAGCCGGAAAAGTGTAGCCTTTCTGAAAATAGAGCAAGTTCAGCATCAGTTCTGCAGTTTTCAGCTGTAAGACCTTGAATAAGTTTCTTAATTTCATTGGTCTTTAGTATCCTCATCTGAAAAGGGGTTAGTAGAGATACCTTCTCAGATTTTAAGAATCATATGAAGTGATAAGTGATTGTGTAAGTGGGGCACATAGATACTGTATGCGAATTTTCTCTCCTTTCCCAATCCTTCTCATGAGATTCCCTTATACTCTTTGGAAGGAATTTTGAAGGCAGTTGAGTTGAGATTCAGTAGGATTGTAATAGCACCTTCTGTGACAACAGACAAGGTTCCGTTCAGCAGAGGCTAGGGATGGAACACCCATCCATGGGGATGGAAGGAAGGAGTAGCTGATCTGAAGTCAAGGCAGCTTGACAAGGAAAGCTACAAGGTCCTGATAAAGCCGAGAGAAGTCATGATTTACACCAGCCACAGACATCACCCATGCCCACCAAAGGGAAAGGGTGTTTCTACATATACTCACCTTCCCACCCTTCTGCGATTTCTCTTTTTAGGGTAATCATATGATATTGTTGGCCTGCATTCACAGTGGGTGGCCTGCAGTTAGGATTGGGACTGTTTGCATAGCGAAGATGGAAAGCTACAGGAAATCAGCTTTGCCATCCAATTGATGATGGCCACAACCACCCCACTTTTGGCTAGGCTTAGGGAATTTGAGCTAGCTTCCCATTGCATGCCAGTGGGAAGAGCTGGCCAAAAGGAGAGAAGGACAGTACAGTGACAGAGTCAGTAGCCTGGACTTGCACACAGCCAGCAGCAAAGTAGGCACTGGCAAACTGGCCAGGGGGTACCAGCAGGTGAGCCAGCTTACTTTGATTTTAATAAATATGGGCATTTTATTTCTGTCAAAAACTAACGTAAACAGAAAATAGAGAGCCCCTGTAAATATCCCGCCTTGTACCAATTCATGCCTTGTGGCTAAACTTTAGCTCTGTGCTGAAATGTGCATTCTCATTTTCTCTTTAGTTGTGTTATTAAAAAATTTGCATATTGTAAAATACTCAACAGGCATAAATTTAAGTTCTGGTTTTTGTACATAAAATGTCCAAAATGAATTATGTTAAAAAATGCAACTGACAAATATTTACAGTTAGCTGTGCACCATGAGAAACAGAAATAAAAGGAGAAGATATGAGGTGGGCAATCAAGTTATAGTGACAGAAGTTAAGGTGTGATAAACTAGGGGCTTCCCATGACAGGAAAGGATAGACTGAGGCAAAGCACAGTGGATGGCCAGGAAACAGAGAAGGAAGAGCTCACCTCAGCCGTGGGTGATGGGTGAAGTTTACCCTGTAGGTAGAACCAGATAAAGGGTGGGACCGAGCAGTCTTGGGGAAGACCAGTCTATAAAGGATGCTATAAGTCAGAAATACAGTACCAATTAGCACTACATGGAACTTCTTATAGAATTGTCACAGTGTCAATTGGCCCAATTACCACCAAAGAAGGCACAACTACAGTATGGAAGGTAGCAAATCTATGTTGCTGGTATTACAACCTCAGTAGAGGATTTTTGAAAATTGGGAGGCAAAACACAGATCTGCCTCCAATCCCAAGAGAGCAGCTTTCCAACTCCAATCCTAAGAAAGCAGCTTTCTGACGCCATAGTCCTTGGAAGGTGAAATTCTATAATAGAACAATAGGTGGTTCAGTAGAATTCACCTGGATCAAAACTTTACCAGTAAGAGAAACTAGTGTTCTACATTCCCCAATAATGGCGGGTGGGCCTGGCGTGGGGTACTGTGACATGAAAAGCTATTCCAATGAAGTTGTCACATTAATTCATCTTATGAAATGTGCAGGAAAAAGTATACAAATTTTTTTATTTAAAGTATGGTATTTGAAAGAACACCAAATTATTAGCTGGCTATGGTGTCCACATGTCTTGGTCTAGCCCTAAATAGAGGCAGCATTTGAGAAGGGTGTTAAACAAAGGGCAAGATTTGAAAGTGCAAGTCGTCAGGAGAGCTATATGGCAAGAGAAGTGAACGTCTGTTAGGGAGGACTCATCTCTGCCTAAACTTCCACTCCTTGATACATGAAATTTGGGAAGCTCACATAGCAGTGCTTGCTGGGCTAATTTGCCAAACAGAAAAGGCCTAACTAATGTCCATCTTCTTCAGTAAACATGTTACTCAAAAATTAAATGTCTGGCAGCTTAGCTTTCCTATTCATCTCAGTCAGAACCCAGGGTGCATCATGGACATGACGAGCACGAGCTGTGCAGTTGGGCAGGCTTGGGCTTGAATTCTGGCTCCCTTCCTTACTGACTGTGAACTTTAGCTGAATTTACTCATTCTTACTAGAAGGACTTCAGTCTCCTCATTTTAAAAATGGGAAGAATATCAATTCCCATGCAGAGATGTTGTATTATTTGAGATAACACATGTAAAGCATCTATTACCTGGGAAGAACTTGATGAAAAGCAATTTTGATCACTACTGTCCCAGCTTTGTCTTCCTCATTGTGAAACTGGCAAGGAAATGCAATATCCAGTCCTTCAGCTGCAACCAGGCTTCCCTGCCTCTGGTTTTGGGATAGCATGTTTATGCCTGATACATTTTCGGACACTTTCTTGGCATGCCTTGACATTGATCTGATAATTCTCTGACCTCTTTGTTCTAGAAGATTCACCAAAACCTGACTGGAGATGGGTTTCCATGACCCATGAATCCATTGCCATGATAGGAATCTACTTGCACAATTTTTTATACCCTGCCGTGGACTATGGTAGCTATTGATTTTTTTCTGCCATCATGCTTTTCCATGTCTCTTCTTTGAGTAAAGACTCCTCCTTTTAGCTATAGGATTTGTGCGCGACCCAAGCCCAGCCATTCTTAGTATCCCTGGCTGCTGTGCCCTGTCCTAGACATAGGCATCTGACCTAAGCTAGACTAGTTGATACACTGGGAGAAAAAAGCTGCTGATTCCTTTAAAGTTATTAAGCTATTTCTGAAATATCACTTAACTCCAGTGAGAATGGCTTTTATGAAAAAGTCCCAAAACAATAAATGTTCGCGTGGATGCGGAGAGATAGGAACACTCATATACCGCTGGTGGGACTGCAAACTAGTACAACCTCTGTGGAAAGCAATATGGAGATATCTCAAAGATTGATCCAGCAATCCCATTACTGGGCATCCACCCAAAGAAAAAAAGATATTCTATAAAAAAGACATCTGCACTAAAATGTTTATAGCAGCACAATTCACAATTGCAAAGATGTGGAAACCACCCAAATGTCCATCAATACATGAGTGGATTAATAAAATGTGGTGTATGTATACCATGGAGTTCTACTCAGCCACAGAAAACAATGGGGTCTAGCACCTTTTGTATTATCCTGGATAGAGCTGGAGCCCATTCTGTGAAGTGAAGTATCACAAGAATGGAAAAACAAGCACTGCATGTACTCACCATCAAATTGGTATTAACTGATCAACACCGAAATGCACATACAGTAGTAACATTCATCGGGTGTCGGGCAGGTGGGAGAGGGGAGGAGGGGACGGGTAATATACACACCTAATGGGTGTGGTGCACCCCATCTGGGGGTGGACATGCTCGAAGCTCTCATTTGGGTGGTGCAAAGACAATATATGTAACCCAAACATTTGTACCCCTGTAATATGCTGAAATAAAAAAATTCACTTATAAAATTATTAAGCTATTTCTGTTTAATCTGGTACTGCCAGAGCCATTTCTTTACCATCTGAAGGAAATCATTCTTTAGTATTAAGAGCTAATGTTAATTGAATAACTGTGTGCAAGTACTATTCTAAGAGTTTTATTATCTCACTTAATCCTCACAATACCCTTATCTTGAATATAATGTTATAATCATTATTAGAGAGATGAGAAAATTCAGGGATGAGGAGGTAAGGTAACTTGCTCAATGTCATATAGATGGAAAGTGATAGAGACAGAATTTGAATTTATGCAGTCTGAGAACAGTGGTTCTCGACTGGGAGCAACTTTTTCCCCGAGGGAACATAAACGTCAGGAGACATTTGTGTTTATTAGAACTTGCGAGCCAGGTGTTACTGGTATCTAGGGGATAGAGGTCAGGGAAGATGCTAAACATCCAACAATGCACAGGACAGTCACCTCATGGCAAAGAATTATCTAGGCCCAAATGTTAAGAGTATGGAGTTTGGGAAACCCTACTTTAGGCTGTTCAAGTTTCTGTTCACCGACAAACAAAAATGAGAGAAGCAGGGAGATCATGCTAGCACAGGTCCTCGTGGCTCACCATACCATGTGCCAGCCTCAAAACCTTCCCAGCTAGCTAGGCCAAAAGATGCCTTTATGTTGAGTAAAGTTTGATCGAGTTGTTCTCTCAGGTTGCGATCAGGAGAATCCTAACTAATACATATACAAAGCCCATTTTCAGTCTATTCCAGTTGTAGCTATTGGAAAGGATGTGTATGATTTCAGTGTGTTCTGCCAACTGTCCACCTCAGACCATAAGGACTATAGTGGCTGTTTTTCTCTCTGCATATCACAATGTTTAATTAGCACTTCCAGGGAAAAGTCACAGTGATGAGCTATAAGCTATCACACTTATCACACAGGTCAGGATGGAAGTGATCCTCAACAATATTTTTCTCTACCTTTAAGTTAGAAATGAAAATTCAGTGAGAGATAACATCTCAAACATTTAGGCTTAGAGGCAAATGCACACTCATCACATCTGCTACAAGAACCGTTTTTATGTACATTTTACTTTTCCTCTCTTTGCACCCACTTTGGAATTCTTTCTCGTCCTATGTAAATAATAATAGACTGATGTGTTCCAAGAATGCATTAATAATTCTGTGTGTCTGTGTGCCTGAAGGTCAACAAACTACTTTCTTTTTTTTAGCCACAATCAAGTAACTACTGACACCTAGAAAGAACGAGAGATCTGGGAAACAACAAAAAAAAGTCTACATGTAACACCTAGCAAACCTGCAAATTCAGGAGATGTGGAACGGTCCTGGAAAATAGCCCAAAGTCTCCATTTCTGTATATTTCACAGAAACCACCAATCTATGGGATATTAATATTCATTTAAAAACCTCATACTCATGACATTGTGCTACATATTGGGCATGTCACCTACTTGTGATGATGAGGTATGCATTTCAACATTTAATAATAAATCTCACAGGCAAACCCCCTCCTTTTCATTTTTTGTTTCTTTTCTTCATGTAGCTGTTTTTGTAGGCCTAGGACCTTCATGTACAGATATCTGAAATCATGAAATACACCTTTAAATAAACTCAATCTTAAGTAATTGATTTAATTACATTAAAATTTTTACATGCTCTTGTTTTCTGTGGGATCTGTTGCTTTAAAACATTTCAAGTTGTCCACTGAAGCTAAAATGTGCTTGATTTTTTACTAAGTCCTTTAATCTGATTAAAATAAATGAGCTTTTAGGATCTCTGTCTTGTAATGGAGATATTAAATAATTCTTAAATAGACTTCTTCGGGGGGTCACAGAGTAGACCAAATGACAAAAGCGACTTTGCATGGCCCCAATGAGACCACTCTGGTTGCCATCAAGATATATTAGAATCAGAAAGTTCTCACAAACGTCAGCCATTGAATTGGATTATATTTTCAGGGTGTTCTTATGTTTTCTCTCTCTATTTTATTTATACTTCTATTACACGCAATCATTTTCCTCTGTTAAAACGACTGTGGAAACATCGTCTCCTGTCTTCCCTAAACTTTGCTAGCACAGATTATATAATGCACTGCCTTATCTTGTTTCATGGGAATATCTTCTTACTCCAATTAAATTAGTTAATAAGCTTGAGGGAATGGATTATAAAACATGTTTCTTTTAAATCTAGAAAAATGTTATCTAGATGTCCAATAAATACCTGTTGAATAAGTTGAGAGGCAGCATGATAGAGTGGAAAAAGCCAAGCTGGGGTTTAATCATATTTGTTAGCTATGTACACTGGAAAAGTTACATCTCCGAGTCTCAGTGCCCCCCTCTGTAATATGACACGAATGTTTCTGGCCATTGCAGATTAATTGGTACTGGACTTGCCTTGAGTGCAAACAACTGATAAACTGGGCAGACTATATGGAATAACTGCTTTCAGATGTTAGACCACAGGCAACACAGAACTGTGATCCCTGAGAAAAAGGAAACAAGTCTAGTAAGACTTACAATCACTCTGGCTTTTCTCTGGGAAGCATGTAATGGACCACAAGAAATAGAGAGGAAATCTTGAAGAGGAGAACAGGCATTTTCCTGATATGAGGTGACAGGTTTGGGAATGCAGGGGGATGAGGTGGCTAGTCTTTGTGAAGCACAGCAGTGTGGAGGGAAGAGCAGTACAGAGAAAGAATTCTAGAAAACTGTTAGGGGTCTTTATAGTTTCTGGTTGGATATAGCGAAGGGGAAGCTATGAAATGCTCGGCAAAGAAAAAACACTGGGCTACTGCAAGCGGAACAACGCCCAGAATTCACACAGTGTTGGAAGACATTCATGTTTGCATGAGCCAGATTGGAGGGAAAAATTTCAACTTTAGGTAAGAAAGGTGTTATCACTATAGACCTTAAATTCATTAAATACATATTAAGACAGTATTATAAAAAGCATTAAGCCAATAAAGTTGACAACTTAGATGAAATAGATAAATTGTTTGAAAGACAGAAATTACCAAAACTGACACTAGAAAAAATAGGAAATATAAATAGCAATGAATGTGTTAAACAAATTGAATTGGTAATTTAAAAATGTTCCCAAAATAAAAATTCCAGGCCCAGATAGCTTCACTGGTGAATCTGTCAATCATTTAAGAAAGAAATGATACCAATTTTATACAAACTCTTCAGATATTAGAGGAGAGAACATTTTCCAACCCAACTCTGAAGCCATCATTACCATGAAACCAAATAAGACAAAGACATTATAGGAAAAAACAAAACAAAACAAAACAACTCTAGATCAGTATCCCTGAAGAGCACAGGAGCATAGGTTCAAAATTCCTAAACAAAATGCTAGCAAATCAAACTAGCAATTATATGAAATGTATGATACATGATGATCGAGTGAACTTTATACTCAAAGTGCAAAGTTAGTTGAATATTCACTAGTCAACAAAAAACCACCATATTACCACAATAAAGGAGGTAAATTGTGTGGGTATGTATGTGTGTGTGTATGTGTGTGATTATCATAATAAATGCAGAAAAAGAATCAGCAAATTTCAACATCCATTCATGATATAGTCAGCAAATAGGGAATAAAAGAGAATTTTGTCAACTTGATAAAGGGCATGTGTATCAGAAAATCTACAAGTAACATTTTACTTAACGGTGAAAAAAACTATTAATATCTCCCAAGGATTGAGACTAAGCAAGGATATCCATTCTCATTATTTATATTCAACATTAGATTGAGAGTCCTAATCAGTGCATGACAAAAACAAAATAAAACACATACACTTACACACACACACACACACAAACACTTAAGCATGTAAGACACGCAATTTGAAAGGAAGAGGGAAGATTGTTTTTATTCATGTCCTACTTGATTGTGTACCTAACAAATCCTAAGAAATTTACCAAAAAGCTACTTGAACTAGTAAGTGAATTGAACAAAGTTTAGAATACAAATTAATATACAAAAATCAATTGTATTTCTACATATAAGCAACTAAAATTTACAACTACAAAAACATGAAGTAATTAAGGATAAATTAAAAAATATGTAAGATTTATATACTGAAAACTACAAAACACTGCAGATGTAAATGAAAGGAGAACTAAAGAAATGGAGAAATATATCGTATTCATGCATCAGAATAGTCAATAGAATTTGTATGTCAAATATACTCAAACTGATTTATAGATTTAACATAGTCATAATCAAAATCACACCAGCTTTCCTTTTGGTAGTAATTGGTAAACTTTTTATAAAATTTATATAGCAATATAAAAGACAGAATAACCAAAACAATTATGAAATAGAAGAATAATATTGTGGAAATTATTCTCTTAGCTCAGGCTACCGTACCAAAATACCACAGACTGAGTGGCTTAAACAACGGGAGTTTATTTTTCACAGTGCTGGAGGCTGGGAAGCTCAAGATCAAGTTGCCAACTGATTCGGTTCCTGTTTGAGGGTTCTCTTCCTTGCTTGTTGATGGTTGCTTTATCACTGTGTCCTCACATGGCAGAGAGACAGAGAAAAAGAGGGAGAGAGAGAGAATGTGCTGTGCAGTGTCTCCTTTCCTCTTACAAGGACACTAATCCTATCATAGCCCCTCCTTTAAGATAACACTTAACCTTAATTACTTCCTTATTCCAAATATAGTCACATTGGGAGTTAGACGGTCAACATATAAATGTTGGGGGGACACAATTCAGTCCACAGTAATTACAGTAACTGATTTTATAACCAAAGCCTTCCTATAAAGTCATAGTAATTAAGACAGTGTGATACTGGCATCAGGATAGCAATGTAGATCAAAGGAACAGAAACGTCTATAAATAAATTCATACATATGTGGTCAACTGATTTTTTACAAAGTTGCCAAATTAATTTAATGGAGAAGAATAATCTTTTCAACAAATGGTGCTAGAACAGCTGGACAACCAAATGGAAAAAATATAAAGCATTAACTTTGCCTTACATCATATACAAAATTTAATTCAAAATGGATTATGGTCCTCAACCTAAAACCTGCAACTATAAAACTTTTAGAAATAACTACAGGAGAAAACCTTTATGATCTTGGGTTAAGCAAAGTCTTCTTTGACAGGACACAACCATAAATAAATAGATTTTATCAAAATTTTAAAAAATTACTTCTACTCTTTGAAAGATCCTATTAAGAAAATAAAGTGGCAAATCACAAAGTGAGAGAAAACATTTGTAATTCATATATCTGCAAGTGACTTTATTCATAAGATATAAAGAACTCTTATATCAACTAGAAGAATATTAACTATGCAATTTATTTTTTAAGCAAACAATCAAAACTTGCAAAAGACTTGAAAAGAAACATCATGAAAGAAGATATTTGAGTGGCCAATAAATACATAAAAATACTCTTACCATAATCCTTAAAGTAATAATTATCAGAGAAATGCAGTTAAAACCACAATAAGAAAACATTACAAGTGCATTAGAAAAGTTAAACATTAAAAATAAAAAAAAATTAAAAAAAATAAAAAAACACCTGACAAGACCAAATGTTGTCTGTGATGTGGTGCAACTGGAATTCTTGAACATCTGATGGGAGTGTAAAATTTTATCATCACTTTGGGAAACAGTTTGGCAGTTTAACAAATGACCCAGAGATTCCTCACTTAAGTGATTACACAAGAGGAAATGCATCCACACAGGGACTTGTACACGAATGTTCACTGAAGCTTTATTCATCACAGTTAAAAACTGGAACCAAGACAAATACCAAAAAACTAGTGAATGATAAACAAATTGTTGTATATCCACACAATGGAATACTACTTGGTCATAACAAAGAATGAACTATGCAACATGAATGAGTATCAGAAAACATTATGCTAAGTGAAAGAAATCTGACATCAAAGAACACACGTTGTATGATTCTATTTATTAAAAATTCTAGCTCCATAAAAACCATATATACTGACAGAAAACAAATATGTGGTTGTCTGGGGCAAGATCTGGGGGAAAAATGAAGACAAGCAGAATCATCTTGGGGAGTTCCTGGGAACTTAGAACTTTAACTATGGTTTTAGTAGTATGGGTATGTGCATGTATCAAATCTCATTGAACTATATATTTAAAATGAGTGTATTTTTTTTTGTAGAGTAAATACTTTAACAGAGACTATTAAACATATTGCTGACCCATTACATAACTAAAAAAGATGGCAGAGGATTAAATGATATAATTGTGTAGCTGCCAGTTATGCCTGGTACTTAGTAGGTTTCAGAAAAGATGAGTCTCTCTCCTATTTCTTGACCTGCCCTTGTAGCAGATTCAAAACTTTCTAAATACTCCAAAAAATACTGATACATTTCCTATGTCTGTATATGTGCAATAGTGATGGTTTCAGGACCAACAAATTTTAATTATTGAGCATTCTTGGGTAGTAATGTCTTCAGAGCTTTGGTACATTTTGGTAACCATTTGTAAGACAGTTTTATTTTATTTACATCCTCATGAGAACTAATCAGAGGTAACCAACTTGAAGACAAACAACTGAGCAGGGTGTGGATTGGGAGCAGAGAGCGGAGGAAAGCACTGACTCGGAGAGTGATGAGATTACCTTTTTGAGCCACATGCTGATTAGATCATTAGTCCATACCTAACCTAACATTTTATGAGTCTCATCTTTTGAAAAAGTGGAGGAATTTTATGTTACCTTGAATATATCCTGATATGATATAGATGAGACCTTAGGGATATATCATATTTTATTATCTTTATAGGGCAATTTATTTTGGCATTAAAAGTCTAGCTATTTATCCCATCAATTAGGGAATAACTGATTTGCTATTTTTTCTTATCATTTCAAAAATTTTTATTAATGCTGATTTTTCTCTTTGGCTCCACGGGATGAAAGAAATGCACCCTTTTAGACATTGAAGGTGAAAGGAGAAATATGCACCCTCATGGAGCGCCATCTCTACCCTCTACCATTTCCTGCACCATCTCCCCTTCTGTTTCCTCATGCTTTTCAGCCATTGATTCAATCTCCCAGTTTCCTAGAATCAAATCCTGAAGATACCTTTAAATTACCTCTTTCTTGCCACGACTCTATACCATGTCTTCTGCTAGATCCTTTACAATTTTTCTTACATCAGCCCTTCCACTTTTATTTCCTTTGGTATCACATCGGTCTAGTTCCATATTAATCTCTGGGAGATCAACCATATTTTCTATTCTACATGATTTGTATGCACACATCTGCACATTGCTCACAAAATTTCAATGCTTTTCCATTGCCTGAATAAATGCACACCTTATTGTCACATCCAAACTCTCTGCAGTACCAGCCTCTCAACTTTATTTCTTAGTACTTACTTTGTAAGCCACATACTTCATTCTATTTTTAAAAATATTTCCTAAAGACACAATATAAAGTTCTGCCTCTAATTCTCGCTCATGCAGTTCTTAGATCTCTATACTGTACTTAACTACATTTTGTCATTGTCTCAAAGTCCTACTCAAATCCTGTCCTCACTGTGAAGGCTTCCATTTCAAATGCTGTTTCTCATTAGTGATTTCTTGGTTTAAAAATCTGCCTGGGTTTTGACCATTTGCATTGCTTCATTCTTTGCAATCAGGGATGCTTGTACCAAATTTTAGATCAGTGTCCATGCTGTTGGTGTCACTTTGACCTTATTTTCAAGATAAGGAAACTAAGGTCTTACCTTGCTGAACTTTTATTATGAAACTTATTCCACTCGTTATCAAAGATCTTGTAGGAAGAGGAGTCCTGCCCACAAACCCATTCTTCATGGCAAGGCCCCCATTTCCAAGTACTTACACTTCCATCAAGCCAGCAGCTTACCTTTCTCAGCCACTACCTGATATGTGGACTTGCCCCATCGTTGTGTGAGGTCTGACCTTACCTATCTACCCAGACTTGCTGTCAGTGAACCTTGGTTAGGAAACCTATGACACTGGTAATAAAATTGCAAAGGCTGCCTATCTCAGTAATTATTATTCCTAAGCAAATTTCTCATGTTTTGAAAGAATCTATAATTTCTTTGAATGCGTGGACCGCATTGAACAACTCTTCGGCCTATACTCCTAAATATTTTTTTATAGAGTCCACACACTTAATAAATGGTTTATTGTTGTTGATGATGATTATGCTCATCACAATATTTTATTTGTTTTAGCCATTAGCACGGTATAAGTTGGGATTTTGGATCATTGTGAGCAAAGATTACAACCATATATTGCTATATCAACCCTCCCACAGTTTAAAAGTGCAAATATAGATGTTTTGATAAGAACAGCAGTTGAGGCACATATGATAAAGAGTCATCACATTGATGAACATGGACTTCAGTAACAGAAATGCCCACCACTAATGCATAACAAGGAATACGTATTTCATACTCATAAATGATTTCAAGAAGAAAACATGGGTTATTAAGTAATATGCAAATCTTTAATAATATAAGCTTGATTCACACTAGTGTCTTCTCAGTAATCACTAAATATTGCAAATTTCTAGCAGTCTCCTGAAATAAAGCTACTACTGAAATATGTCCTCTCTAGTCGCCAAATACAGGGATGGGTTTCTATTCCATTTTTCATTTTCCTTAGTGTGTTGTTGAAAAGTGATGTTCATACCCATTAGACAAATGTGGTTGGAATTGTTGCAGTTATATGTAACACATCAACACCTGCTTGTTTCTTCTCATTAAAAATGTGATATGTACTGAGGTCTGCTTGCATTTGAAAGGGTGAAAATGCATATCAAAAGCAAATCAAAGATTTTGTAAAAGAGCAGTGGTGCAAATCTCTGAGAGTATCACTTCTTGAAGATGATGTATTGAAATCTGTCTTCTCTATGAATTTTTGTATGCAGACTCTTTAACTGGTGAAGGTTTCCTCTCCTAACCTGATGAGTTTGTAATAGATGTGTTGGGGAATAAGGTATAGGGCTTTCATTTACGTGACCTTTCTAGTAGAAGGTGAATAATGAGAGTATTCAACAAATACATTTTTGACTGCCACATCTTATTTCATATCATTGCAGGATTCATTTAAAGGGGAACTGGGCTGTGCTGGCATCCCAAATTTGCAAAAGACTCAATGTCCCCAAGTACCCAAAACCTACCGGGGTTTTCAGAATGATGCAGTTAGGATAAGTAAACCTGCTCCCAGCAGCATGAACTTACTTTCATGATGGCAAGAGTTTCCAGGGAATTTCATTTTATTTTATTTTTTTAAAATAAAATTTATTAGACATATTTAAGGTATATAATATGATGTTATAATATATATATACACATACCCAAATATATATATACATATGCATACATATATATATATATATAATATTTAAATGGTTACTATAGTGGAACAAATTAACACCAGGGACTTTTAAAAAGAGTGTCAATTATCTTGCTTGACAGAAAGAGAAACAGATCAATGATCACTGACATAGTTCACTCATGGCACATTTTCATGCTTGAACTATGTTTGATCAAAACAGAATATTTTTTATTTAATCAATGTGAATTCCTTATGTGTTGTTTTCTTCAACTACCTCTTTCCAAACATAATCATGGGGTCTATGAATTAGTTATATTTAATATGCTCTTTGGAGGGGGAATTGAAATGATCGATCTGCTCATTCTTTCTTATACTTCTCAATAATATTAATGTTTCTTTTCACCTAGCTTATTTTCTTTTGTTTATTAGGTACAAGAATACAGTCCAGTTGAAACTTTGACTAAGAAACAGAAACATGCAAAAAAAAAATACAGAAAAGATTTTGTACTGGAAAAAATTAGAGAGAGTGGGTTAACCACTGTAACAAACAACCTCATGCTTGAATGACTTTGCCTAGTAAAGATGGCTTTTGCTCATGTTAAAGTAAAAAGAAGTCCTTCGTAGTCATTCAGGGACCAAGTTCCTTGTACCTTTGACTCTACCACTTTCTAGATTCTTGGAAACCTCTTCATTCAACCAGTACATGGGGAAATAGGCAGGGTAAGGATTACTTGAGGAGTTTGTACGCACCAAGGCATTGGCCTGAAATCAATCTGTGGTGATGGCCACAGCTCAACTGCGACGGAGGCTAAGAAATGCAGCCTAATTGTATGACCAAAAGGAAAGGGGGAACCAATTGGTAGACAACCAGAAGTCAGTTCTACATGAATTGACTTGCCTATTTGAGAACTACAAAGCAAAACTCAGAGACTCAGATAAAAATCCAAACCTACCACTGCATCCTTCTATGAAAAACTGTGTAGGATGTTTACTCATTGAACTACTTGCTCAGAGAGATACGATGAGGTTTAACTGCACATAATGCTGGATGTTGTTAATTAAAGGACCATAAGGTACATGGAAATAGCTTCACTCTCATCCTCCATTTTTTCTTTGATTGGCAATTGATTGGCAACCACATTTGCTGAGTTCTTGAGCTCCCAGGCTTAAGGCAATATTAGTCTTGAGTATGAAGATATCTATCCCTCAAGCCAAAATTCCTAGAGGGTCATCACAAAATTAAAACATTTCCAAAATAGTCATCATGTTATATTCATTGTAATAAGTAAGGCTTTACCAGAGGCTATAGAGCTGTGGAAAAAAAAAATAGGGGTCATTCTCCTTTAAATAAAATGTGGCATATTTTCTACTAAAAATGAATTTTTTTGAAATAATAGGTAAGCTGTCCTTGTTATTCATAAACATCTTATTTATGCATCTTCACTGTTGTGATAAATTAGCTGGGTTTGTTTTATATTTCCCTACAGTTTACTTTAAATAATCCTTCACAGTCGTTCACCACAAGACCACATAAGGTTCTTTTTTTAATACCTAGAATGCTGAAATAGCATTTTGAGCACAGACTGTAATGCATAACAAGTGTATTATTTCTTCTTGGGAATGCCATGCAAAAACTTCTTCCTCTCACATTGTCTGTTTTTAGTTTAATTCTTTAAAGCTGCTCTGTATTTTAAAGGGTGATATTCTTTGACCTTACAACCACACAACACCCCAACTTTCCTTCCCCCACACTCCCCATCATCCACATTCTAGCATAACCATATCCTGAATTTCACTGCCACAAAGTAATGACCATTTAAATGAGATTAGAGACTCAGAACGTTGCCTACCTTCTTTGCCACTATAACCACCTCTTTAGCTCCTTCACCAAACCCACCGAGTCCCTCAAGGGACATTCACTTGTTCTACAACTCCCTCCACCCAGTCCATGAGTGCTGAATATCAGTGACAGAGTTGTGGCTGTTAAATAAAAAGTCCTGAATGCCAATTCCTATTCTAACATACTACTGACCCCCAAAACCCACACCCACCCCCATCGCTGTTGCTACGTATATGCCCAACTGTAGACCATTATCATATGTGATACACCTGCTAAAGGAGAAGCATTTGACCTATTCGAATGTCACTTTCGGTATGTCTTCTTATGCTGCAGACCTGATTGATACTGAGGAACATGAAACACACAAAAGGATTTATTCATCTTTTAAATTAGGTGTTGTGAAAGCTGTAGAGAATTTTATGAAATCGTTCATTCAAAAGACTGTGTTGAGTACCAACTCAGTGGAGGTGACAAAATAACAAGAACTGGGACCTGATTTCATGAAGTTCACAGTCAAGTGGGAGGAGATGGTCACATTACGACAACAAATGCAATGTGATAAAGGCTGGGAGAGCAGGCTCAAACACTGCGGCAGCACACCATCCTAGTCCCCATCTCTCTGCTTGTCCTGCTGTTCCCGTGGCCCCAAATGACATTCCACCTTCCCACTCTAAAGCACCACTCAAATCTGGTGTTACATCTTGTATTCGAACAGCCTTATTCATGCCCCACCTTTGCAGGAAGAAGTACTTCCTCCTTCGTACTGATACTAATTGTTCCACATGTTCTTCGTTACCTATATTATCTCCTTGAATTATAATCATTTTTTACATATCTCCTTTCTTGTGTTAATCCTCGAGTTTGGGATCATTTCTTATTCAATCTTATATCCTGCTGCCTAGCACAATGCCTAAAAAATAGCACTTAAATAAACGCTAGCATTTAAATGCATATTTTATATTCACATATTTTATATAATGTACATTAAGTGTATATTTTATGTATTAGCCTAAAATACATATTTTTTGGACTGAATGCCAAATTCTGTCAGGAAAAACCAGGGAACATTTATAGAAGGGATGATTTTGAGGGAGGAAGGAGAGAAAATGAGAACAGTGTATGCAGATGCACCAAGAGATGGGAAACACAGGATTAGGCCAGGAGTCGGACAAGGATTGAAGGTTTCAAGGTTTCACAAGCATATTGTAGATGACAGGAGGAGTTGGGAGAGTGTAGAAAATGAGATTGCTGAGGAAGGTTGAGTAGATAATAAAGATTTTCATAAAGCAACACCTAGAGAGAGAACATATTTTTAAGCACTGGTCCCTAGCCTTTATGTTTTTAATGGACTTTATTTTTCAGAACAGTTTTAGGCTCAGTTTTAGCCTTTGAGCAGAAGGCACCAAGAGTTCCCATGTACCCCCTGCTGCAACACATGCACAGCCTCCCCCATTTGCAATATCCCCCAAGAAAGTGGTGCATGCATTGCAATTGATGAGTCTACATTGACACATCATTATCACCCGGAGCCCATGGTTTACATTAGGGTTCGCTCTTGGTGTTGTACAAATATAATGACACATACCCATCATTATAGTATACAGAGTAGTTTTACTGACATAAAAATCCTCAGTGCTCCACCTTTTCATCCCTTTCTCTGCCCTTTAACCCCTGGCAATCACTCTTCTTTTTACTGTCTTCATAATTCACCTTTTCCAGAATATTATATAGCAGGAATGATATAGTACGTAATCTTTTCAGATTGGCTTCTTTCACTTCATATAATGTGCATTGGAGGGTCCTCCATGTCTTGTCATGGCTGAAGAGCTCATTTATTTTCAGTGCCAAATAATATTCCACTGTCTGGATGTACCACAGTTTATCTATTCCCCTACTGAAGGATGTCTTGATTGCTTCCAAGGTTTGCAATTCAGAATAAAGCGGCTATGAACATTGATGTGTGGGTTTTTGTGTGAACATAAGTTTGCAACTCCTTTGCCTAAATACCAAGGAGTGCAATTACTAGAGTATATGTTAAGAGTATGTTTTGTTTTGTAGGAAACTGTCAAACTATCCTCCAAAGTGACTGTACCACTTTATATTCCTACCAGCGATAAATAAGAGATCTTGTCACTCCAGGATTTGGTACTGTCAGTGTTCTATATTTTGGCCATTTTTATAGGTATGTATAAATTTTTTTAGTCACATTCCTTTGAAATCTGAGAACATCCATAGACCTTTTCCATAGAAGATCAAGCACATTTGTATGTAGAAATACTACTACGTGCCTTTTGAAGCCTTAGACTACCTAAAACTCATCCAAGGAACCCAGAGAAAAAAAAAATCTTGCTTGGCTTTTAACATGTTGATAATTGAGAGTCATGAAAAGTTGTAATGTCACCTTTGTTTCATAATAAATCTAATAAACTAGTTTAAATTCCATGTAAAGGAGATGAGGTCAAGACACCAGTTGGAGTCTGGTGGTCACTCAGAATGGAATCGCTTGATACAAAAATCTTAGTCTTAATAATCTGTGGTTATAGATATATTATATTGCTATGTTCCTATGATTCTAATCTTTCATTTTCCATTAGAAGAGCTCCCTGACTTGGGTGCTACACATCTTTTTCATGAATGTTTTCAAGAGCTTAATAGAATGCCTGTGCTCAGTAGTCATCTTCAATAAATGTTTGTTAAAAAGATGAGTAAAGGGCATCTCAACTAATAGAAAGGAGACAGACTATACATATTTAATAATGTTTTTTCTAGAGAAATTATTCTCCCATTTTATGATCAATAGAATCAGGTAAACATTTAATCTTTTGCATGAAATTATGGAAACCTTGCATGAGGTAACCATGCTAACCTCTAGGATAGAGTCAACAAACACCATATGCTGATACTCTCCATTTGCTCATTCATTGCAAACATATTGAGCGCTATAGCAGACAGGTATATTTTTGGCCCCGTTATGTTTGGTCTATGTAACCAAGAGAATATAGCAAAAGGGATGGTAAAGCGTTTTTGAGACCAGGTTATAAAAGTTATTCATTTGATATCTATCTATTATATCATATCAGTCTATCTGTGCCTAACTATAGCTATATTTTGATCACAATGTATAGGAAAGCCAATTGTCGGGTTGTGAGGAAAGGCCTACATAATGAGGAACTGAGGCTTCTGGCAAGAAACTAGCTGCTAAAAGCCGTGTTGAGTGAGCTGCCATGCATGCAGCTCCTCTATCCCCAGTCAAGCCTCCAAATGACTATGGCCCTTACAGATATCCTGCCTGCAACCTCATGAGATTCCCTAGGGTAGAACCACCCAGCTAAGCTGCTTCCAAATTCCTAACTTACAGAAACTCTGAGATAATAAATGTCTGTTGTTTTAATCTGTTAAGTTTTAAGGTGATTTGTTATGCAACAATAGATAGCTAACACAACCCCGGCATTCCTTCTTCTGTGCTCTGAGGCTACCACAGAATTTTTTTTCAACATCATGACGCAGGCAGCCACCACCAATCCATTGCTGTTGGCAGGGGAGGAAACCCATTTGCTAGCCTGTCTTAAACAGAAGTCCAAGGACGCTTTCCCATGTTTCACATCATCACTCGCTAATAACTAAGTTTTTTTGCCACTGGAATTTTTCCCAAGTTTCTTTCATTAGTGAGTTCATACTTGTTGATGATTTTAAAGCAAATTCAAAGGGGGTCATGAGATTGAGCGAAGAATGCAAGCCATTTTCTTCTCATAATTTCTAAATTTCTAGAGAGTAAAGAGAATCAGTCTTCATATATTACAGAAATAAGTAAAAAGTTCATGAATTCAATAAAAAATTCAAAATTTATTATTTTGAGTTTATTTAACAAACGTTTGAATGCCAACTTAATGTTGAATAATATATATGTGATTTTCATTAAATAAATACTTATTGATTATAGGTGATTAAATGAAACAATATGGAAACAGAAAAAGTGAGGAAGGCATTTAGTAGATTTTCTGATAAGAGCAGAAAATAATAGAGAAAGGAAAAGGAGAAAGGGAAATGGTGTTGTTTGTGATAGACTGTGAATAGGTCTGCATTATAAGACTTTATAGAGAACCCTGATAAGACCCTGAGAAAAGAGACTGATATAGTTAAAGAGAGAAATGATCTTTATTCACACAATTTAGGCTGGAATAGGTGGGAAGAGCCTTTAAATTATGAATTTTGCAGCAACAAAACTTACTGAGGCAGTTTCTTAAAGCCCCAGAGAAATTATTGTGGTTTTCATCTTCGGGTCAACATTGGCTTTGAATACCAGCCTTAGAGAGTTTGAAGTTTCTTCTCTGTACTCTCATTCCTCCCTCTAGCCATCAGTGTTGGAAACCTTTTTATTTCAGAGACCAATTGAGTGTGTTTGCCAAGGAGAAAGTTTTTCACTAGACTGTCTTTTCCCTTTTCTTTCTGACGCAGAAAGTTGGAGTCAGACCTCTGGCCAATAGGAGGTCATTGATGAATGCCTACACAGCCCAGCACATAAAATATTTATACTCAGAGAAAGCTAGACTAAGTAGTCAGCAGAGTATTTTGCAGCATAGGAGCCAAACACCCCTCTAAAAGAGTTGAGTGTGTTCACAAAAGATCCTCTTTACAGATTGAAAAGTAAACTGTGATTTCCATAGTGGAGGATGGCTTGGTATTGCTTTGACTGGTACATGCCACGGGCCTTCTTATATCTCAGTTGGCTTGATTGAGGGGAGGGCGAATGTTGTTTGTTGAGATATTTATTTATTTACTTATTTTTGCTATTATCAAAGACATCAATTTCTGGATGGGAAGGGAAGATTTCAAACAGTAGGCAAGAGTTCCCTTTTTAGGGAATAGTCATACACTCGCTGACCCACATGGTGGCCTTGGGTGGGAGTTTTGAGCAGAGGCTCATGTTTCACCGCCTTGACATTATTTGGAATTGTGGAAAAAGGAGCTGAGCTTTGATATTGAAGACACTCAAAGGAAAGCAAAGGACAAGGGGAACAGCACAATGAGTGTAGCACTGCTGACCCTGGACAATGCTTGACTGGTCCTTCTGGCCCAGCCTCATATCCATGGCCCCTCCATCAGCAGCAAGGGGGCAGGAAGGGCTTTCCTTTTAGTTGAAAGCAGAGGGTGAGCTGAAGGCGGTTCAGAGGGTCATTAGAAAGCATCAAAGGAGGCAGCCTCATGATGGTAATAAGACGGCTGCGAGGAAATAAAGTGGGCATTGATCTGCACTATCGAGTGTGACATTTTAACCGAAGCTAAAAGCCAAGAGCAAATCTAGCCCTCTTATTCATCTGCCTGCCTGTTTTAGTAAATTGTCTTCCCCCTCCCCCCAAACCACTGGCCTCAGAGGTCACTTCATATTAGCTGGCTTGTTAATACTGAGGCAATCAATACTTAATCAACAAGTAATGGGATTTTGCAGTCATCCTGTATGATCTTTCAATAAAGCCCCGAATCCATCTCGGCCCATTCCAAGCCTGACGAAAGGTGTGTGGTTGCAGCAGACCCTGGATGTGATGGTCTGATGCTCTTCGGCTGATCTGCATCTTATTAAGACACCAGGCAGCCACTGTCCTTCACCCCTTTGTTTCCTGATCCCCACAGAGCGCAGCATGGCACACAATCCAGCCAGCCAAGATTTTACATGCTTCAGTAAGAAAATTCAGATTTCTTTACTTCATAGGGTTCAGGCCTCTTTGGTAGCACTATACAATTAAAAAACAGATTAATAAAGAACTGGAGAGGGAAACGAAGCAGCAAACAGGGAAATTTAAGGAAGAAAAACGGCTGTTTTAATATATGATGTTAGGCGAGGGAGCTGGAATCCCCACGTGTCCCAATTATTGAACACGGGACTGCCAAGCTCTTCACGGAGTGGGCTCAATGAATGAGGAGGGGGAGGGACGAGGGGTTGGCCTTGGCTCTGGACATGCGGAAGGGGTTCTGAAGGAGATATCTTGGTACTGCTATATGAAGAGAATTTGGTTTTGTGACACAGGACTTAGTTTTCAGTACTCCTGTGGTATCTTGCACATGGGGGTTTTGTCCACCTATAATACTGCAATAGATTTTTTAGATGTTTAAAGCGGTCCCACAATAAGAGAGGAGTCCATCCACAGGAAAACCTTGCTGTCATCCCTACATGATCCCCCAAAATAGGTTTCCTTTGGTGAATTAACCTTTTGCCATTGTCTGACCTTTCCTCTTTCAGGCTCAGAAAGTGGATCCTTTTTGCCTGGGCTAGCGTGCAGTGGCGTCATCATTGCTCACTGAAACCTCAAATTCCTGGGCTCAAGCCATCCTCCTGCCTCAGCCTCCTGAGTAGCGGGGACTACAGGCATGTGCCACCACCATGCTTGGCTAATTTTTTGTTTTCTTTGTAGAGACGGGGTTTCACTCCTGCTCAGGCTTGTCTCGAACTCCTGCCTCAAGCAGTCCTCCTGCCTTGGCTTCCCAGAGTGCTAGGATTATAGGCATGAACCACCGTGCTGGGCCAGAAAGTGAATCTTGACAGTGTCTGACTCAATGGTGCCATTTCAGGCTAGTAAAAGTTAGTGAATAATGAATAAAACTAGAATGCTAATCTATCAATGTAACTTCCAAGCAAATAACCTATCAGGTGATCGGGGAGACAAAAGTCTCACCAGCATAATCTTTACTACCAGAAGAAAAGCTGAATTATTAGAAGATTGATTGGCAATCACAGAATTTGATCAAGGGGAATTAGGAGATGATATGAACATTTAATGGCAACAGGATCTAGCACTGTGACACACGCAACCACTCAATAGGCTATTCTTGCTATTCTGCATGTACGACCATATATAATACGTCTGTGAGCACCCCACCCACAGCATGAATGCTTTCATGACAACCTAATAAACCAGGTATTATCAGTACCTTCAATGTATAAATGAATAGCTTGAGACTTAAAAACTGTGATTTATTTGCCTGTCCAAGCTCATGTAGCTAACGTATAGAATAACAGAGATCTGAATCCACACAAACTAACCCCAGTGCTATGTTATAAACTACTAAGCCATATTCTGGCTCTGCTATTTACTAGCTGTATGACACTGAACATGGCCCTTAAACCTATCAGCCTTAGTTCCCCAATCAATAGAGTGGAAATAATCATGCCTATGTCATTGGGTTGAGGATTAAATGAGTTATACAATTAAAGCCCTTAGTATAGAGTTTGGTTTAGAGACAACACTCACTAAACATCAGTTACTATTATGGTGTCATTGTAGCATCATCCTATTCACATAAGCTGGATACGTTGTCTTCCCTCTTCTGCTCTGCTTGAATGGAATTTGCCAACATTTCCTTTGGGAATGCTTTTTTGTTTAGGGCAAAGGCTGACCTACTATACCCCTATATGGTACAGGCTTCCCTTAGCTATGTTTGTAACCTCAGTCATGTAATAGTACATTCTGGGAGGCATAAGAGCTATTCTATCTCTTTTTGTTAATAGTTTATCTCTTGTGGGTAAAAACAGATTTCCAGGTACTCTGATGCAAGCTGTGAGTAGCAGGTTGCTACCTAAAAAATGTTACAGTTTTCCTCTTACATTGCCTATGGCTATGTATAAGTCAGGATTCTCCAGAGAAACAGAACCAATTGGATACATATAGATATATGAGGGGATCTATCATGGGAATTATCTCACCCAATTATGGATGCTAAGCAGTCCACAAAAAGCTGTCTGCAAGCTGAAGACCCAGGAAAGCCGGTGGTGTAATTCAGTCTGAGACTGAAGACCTGAAAAGCTGGGGGCTGCTGGTATAAGACCCCAAGTCCAAAGGCCTGAGACCTGGAGCTGTGATGTCCGAGGGCAGGAGAAGATGGATGTTCCAACTCCAGAAGAGAAAGCGAATTTGTCCTTCCTTCATCTTTTTATTCTAGAGCCCTCAAGGGATTGATGATGCCGCTAATATGGATAAGGGCAATCTTCTTTACTCAGCCTACTGACTCAAATGTTAATCGCTTCCCAAAACCCCCTCATCGGCACACTCACACACGATGTTTTCACCTCCAGCCGGGCATCCCTCAGCCCACTCAAACTGACGTCACGATCAGCAGAACCAGCTTTTGGCTTTGTTGATTTTCTCTATTGATTTCCTGTTTTCAATTTCATTGATTTCTGCTCCAATTTTCATTGTTTCTTTTATCCTGTGTACTTTGTATTTAATGTGCTTAATTTGGATTTACATTTTCAAATTCCTGGTCCAATAATTCCAACATTCCTGACATATCTGACTGTAGTTATGATGCTTTCTCAATCTCTTCAAACTGTGATTTTTGCCGTTTAAGTATGCCTCATAATATTTTTGCCGAAAGGTGGACATTATATACCAGCTAAAAGGAATTGTAGTAAATAGGCTTTTAGGAACGCAGTGGTAAAGCGTCGGGGGAGGGGAAGCGTTCTATTGTCCTGTGCTTAGATCTCAGTCTTTGGGTAAGCCTGTGTCCCTGGACAGTGAACTTCACCAGTTCTTTTCAGTATTTTTCCCCACTTATGTGGGACAGGCTGACTAGAGGGAGTTTGAGTTGGTTATTTCTCTTTTCCAAGGTCATTTAGGCTCTGGTAAATCCCCCCAGGGTAGGCTCTGGTAAAGTAGTTTCTCCTGAGGGCAGGACTTGATAACAACAGGATGGTCTGGAACACTTCATAGTGGTTCCTTTCCTCTCCACCCACCAGAAGCCCTAGAGAATTTTTCTCCAATACTCACTGTGTGGACCTGGTAGAGTTCCTAGAGAGAAACCCACAAAAGTATTGAGGCTCCCCTATGACTGGGTCCCCTTGAGTTTTTTGTTTTTTGTTTTTTTTTCAATATCTTCCAGCAGATGACATTTTAAAAAAAAAATGTGGCAAGAACGCTTAACATGAGATCTACCCTCTTCATAAATTTTTAGGTGCATAACATAATATTTTTAACTCTAGGCACAGTCTTGTACCATAGACCTCTAGAACTTACTCATCTTGCATGACAAACTTTATACCTGTTGAACAGCAACTCCCTATTTCCCCCTCATCCACAAATCCACAATCCCTGGCAACCATGATTTTACTCTTTGTTTCTATGAGTTTGATTATTGTAGATACTTCATAGAAGTAGAATCATGCAGTATTTGCGGCCTTGGAATTTTTAACTCTCGGAATTGTCCACACTGAGCCTCTAGCAATTTGTCAATTATTGGTCAGGTTTTTCTGCCCTTGCACTGTTTCCTGTGGAGGTTTCTGAGTATGGGTTTCTGCACTGGGTAAGATGTGATTCTCTGGATCATTTATCTGGCTCTGCAATTTTGGGGTCAGTGGTTTGCCCTATGATCTCGTTTCCATGATAGACCTCAGAAGAGGTCTTGATTGTTGTTAGGATGGATGACAACTTCTAAGTCCTTATATGTTGAACTGGAAACTGAAAGTCCAATAACATCACTTTTAGTTGTATGGTTTTAGCATGAGTATGAGCCTAGCATCTGACTCATCCATTCCCTTACTTGAACAGATAAGGAAATTTAACTTACACAAAATCATACATACATTCAGGGTAGAGTCTAAATTACAACCTAGATCTCTTGTATCTAGGGCAATGACTCCTAAGCTGACTGGTCCTGATATCCATGAAAGCAAAAAAGGTATATATATTCATTTCTCATTTGAGCTTCAGCATTGGTATTCCAAGTTGGGCTCTTCCCTGCACTGAACTGGAAATATGAAGAAAGTGAACACAAGGAGAAGAGATTGGACAACTTGTGCTACCTGTGAGGGTCACCTATTAAGATGAAAAGATACAAGAAGTCTTAAAAAATTGATTTTCCTTTTTTCCATTTTTGCAAAGCCTACCAAACAATTTGAAAATTCTTTCATTTTCACACATTAAGTTAACAAGCCTCTCTTTTCCTTGCATACTGACTCTCTTTGTGCTCCCTTGCTCATAGAGCATCAGTACTGAAGAAAATCTGCCTTTATTTAGTGTTCCAAGTATTCTGGAATATAAGTGGCTATTCCAGTTGATGCAAGTAAACCTAGCAAACTTCAAGAAGCGAGCTGTCAGGAAGTAGCTAAGGCAAGCGTGCATAGAAAGACTATGGGAGTCATCAAAAGGTAGCCACAGCAATAAACCACATACCATGGAGCTTAGCTCAGGGCACCACTGTCTATTGAGGTCCTCTCTCCTGAGCACCAGTATCAACAAGATTCTTTTCCTCTTCTGTGCGATGCCCTTCTCAGCCCCTTACCATTCTCCAGCCGACTTCTCCTTAATTTTCCTTTTAGTAATCTGGCTCTTCTTTCACACTCAAGCCTGCCTCTCACTTCTTGATGTTGACCTCAGAGAAATCCAAAGACTTGACACATTACTCTGGGGGCTGGTGATCTTTGGCTCATCTGTCTTCTGAAACTTCCCAATGCTTTCAAGACAGTGCATCGGATGCCAGTGACTCCTATGGCTCACACGTGAAAAAATAAGCCTTGTCTCTCATTCTACCCAGCAAAAATACCCAGTTATCATCTAAGCAAATTGCCCTTGCCTCTTCCTCTGAGGAGAGCTCATGAGCACTAATAAGTAGACTCATCCGTTCACCAATTTGAAAATATTATTGAAGAAAAATGAAGGAAAGTCCTAAGATAACTTGGCTTATGGGAAGGGGGTAGCCCCAAACCAATCTGTGAATACGTTTAGCTTGATTTCTTCTCGGTTCTAGTCTAGAGGGCAGCGCTGAATTTTCTGGCTTTTCCATGACTTGCAAGAGAAATGATTCTTTCATTTCCCAGAGATACCAATTCTAATGCCAAGAAAAATATAAAGGACTTAAATTGATTAGCAGGAAAGGAAACGGTATCTATGCGGGGGAAGTTTTCCATTCTTCCCACCCTACCCCACCCAGGTCCACTGTCCACCCTTCTCTACCATGCTCTGGGCAGAGAAAGCTGGTGTGTGGACTACTTCCATGTACTCCTTACCTCTCTGGCTTGTAGTTGGTTTTGGCCAGTGGGAACATCAACAGGAGATCTGAAGGCAGGTCAAGGGTAAGGTGGATACTTATTCCTTCAGCAACCTCCTTGGGGGTCACTGAGGGTTGACTGTGTTTTTCTACTGAAGATCACAGCTCCTGTTAGACAGTTTGCTCCCCTACTATAGCCAGCCTCTCTGGCTGTAATGACTCCCTGTCTTTGCCCATTCAGGCTTAAGAGTGGTAGTAGCTCCCAAAGATTGCCAGCCCCAAAGTACTACATAAACTTGTAGGTTTCTCATATCCTTTCCCTGTGAATTGCCCCTTATATTAAGCTTTTAAACATTATTCTATTTGAGTTTGCTAAATGATACTGCGTATAATAATAAAAC